>MQUG01004355.1:0-16464 GCA_007213375.1 Steinernema feltiae | reverse complement strand
CGACGTTCTCGCCGAGATGCAGGAAGATGATAGCGGTGTCCACCAAACGAGCGGAATCTGATTAAAAGCGCGCCCTGAGAACGTCTAAAACACGGCGTCCTTGAAGAATCGAGATCGCGCCGTCGCAAAGAACTGTTTTGGCTCATTCCGCGACGTATCGATTCGGATCGTCAGATTATAATGCGACGGGACGAATATGTAGGGATTAGGTCTGGATCGGTGCGTACGGCGTTCGGTTTAGGAGCGCAAAGTAGAGTATGACCGCATAGGCGAGCCTGAAACGTTGCATCTTTGGTTGTTTAGGGCAATTTCCGTGTAACCAACGTGGCGCGACACGTTTTTAGGCATGCTTTAAGGTTCTCAAAAAATCGAGTTTAGGGTCCCGTTTTGCTTTTGAGGCTTCATTACTCCCGTTCTAAATAGCCCCATTTGGCCCATTTACGAAGCCCTCGTTACCATATTCGCTCTCGTCTTCAATTAGTCCCCCGAATTCAGGGCCATCAATAAATTAAACGACTTCTTGCAAAAACCTCGCATTCTGCGTATTCCCAATTCCGATCAGCGGTCGCTGAGCCTCTTCCCCCTGGGGTCTCATCAAACCGCCCCACTTACTCCCAACTTAATTAACCCACAAAGCCGCCTACCCAGCACTTACGAGGCGAAAGTCGAAATGAAGAACCAGAGGCAGAAGATGCGCCCGTTGCAGTGGAAGAAATTCAGAATTCGACCGCATCGCGACAGCTCCTTCCACTGAACTTTCCGCTGCTGCGTTGGACCTCCGCGTTTAGCGGCGGACATTGGATAAAGTAGGCGAGCTTCTTGTTCGACATTCGACCCTTTGAACATCAATTGTTTGTTTACTCTCCCCACGTCGCGCGCTCGCGTCAGTCGTGCTTTTGGTAAACTATTTTGGAGGGCGAAGCGTCGACATCCGAGTCAGCGGCAGGCCACATAGCGCAGCACACAGAATAATGGCGTTATCTCGTGGCTTCTCGTCCGCCAATCCGAACCGCTCAAAGTCGTTAGGCGGGAGGACGATGTCGGCCCGAATGAGGCGGACTCGTCTATGGATTGATGCGGTTCGCGTACGTCAAGTTCGGAAGGCGAATTGACGCTTTTTGTTGCGGAATGTTTTATTGGGCTGAGTGAGTTGTCTTGTTGGTTTCTGGCCACAGGCTCGTAGAGGCTAGAGTGCTCTCCGAGCAGCTTAATCTCTTAAAATCACCCCCTCAAATTGCTTTAATATAGATCTAGATTCGAGAATCTGATTAATTAGAGTTGTTTTCCACTTCAACACCATGTATCTACGTCAAAACAAGGCTTTGCTCAGCTTAGGCTTAAGCCTAACCCTTTCCTGCGGAGGCTTCAGGAGGAGCGGTGATTATCGAGATTCGTGGTGTTTGGGTTAGCGAGATTCAGTTTGTTTCCTCGAATTGCAGCTGATTCAGCATGACTTTTCAACGTTTTCCTGTTTCCGACGATGATTCGAGCTGTGCACGCAATCATCGTGCACCTTTCAAAGGGTAAACACGCAATTCGGACTTTTGTTATGGCGGTTTGTGGATTCAAATTTGATGTTTTTTGCGGTTGACGCGTTCCTGTTGATCTCCTTTCACTCGCAAGTGTTCTCCGTACTAGAACACCTATTTATCGCACAGTCTACCGACAGAATCGGCGATAACGGCGTGTTGTGCGGTGGAGAAGACTCTGATTTATTGTGCTTTCGTACATTTCTGGGCTGCTTTTCGTAATTCGTCATGCTACCGTATGTCGCGCTGCTTATGACCGCATTTTATGGAGTTTCTCAGCCAGCTCAGCGCGGAGCATTAGATCGCGTTTCTCCGTATCAGATGATGAAGTGTCTCGCCATGCGGCACGGGAAACCATAATCCCGCGTGGCGATGCGACCGTATGAGCGATGCTGTGGAACCCATATTATATAGGTCCATTGCAGAAGCAACAGACTGTAGACTCGGAACTTCAATTTGCTGGGCCCGAACCTCAAACCTCGAATCCGACGATCGAACGACGATGAAGCAGCGACGGACAAACCAACAATTGAATAATCAGAAGACGAAACCAAAAGACAAACAGAAATACAAAATCATTTTATCATTGACACATCACACACACAAAGCAATCAAGGGTTGTACTCGATGGGAAGGTTCTTGCGGCGGACCATGCCGTCTCCCTGGAACCATTCGCGGCGGAACTGCTTGGCGGCACCGTCGGGGGTGTTGGTCCATTCGATGGTGATGCGGTCGTTGTTGGTGTCCTCCTGTCCGAAGACGAACGAGTCGCACGAGACGGCCATCAGCACGGCTTCCTTGGGGTCCAGAACTCCGCAGGGAGGGTCGACGCCGAGACGCTTCATGTTGGTGGTGTTGATGGCCCATCCGATGCGGCGGCCGCCGGCGTTCACGATCTTCACGTAGTATGTGTGATTGTCAACACACGGAGCGTTGAAGACGATCTTCGTGCCGGGCTGGGTGGTGATGTCTCCTGGAGGGATGGATTGAGCCATTGCTGCTGCTGCCGGGCTACCGTTCAAGCTGGGACTTCGCTCGGCTGTTCCAGTTGCGGATCTTGTTGAACAGTTCGCGGAACTGCTTGGCGGCACCGTCGCGGTCCCAATGCGAGCTGACGACGATGGAGCGGCTCTGATCGTGGGCGTTGCGGGCGCAATCCTGACATCGCTGATCGAAGCCGTGCATTCGGCCCTATAAATGTAATCTATTTGTTATTGCGACGTTTGTTGAACTTACGTTCGCGGATTGGTCGATGGAGAACGGTGTCCGGTGGTTGAAGGTGACCGCTCGGAGGCTGGAATCGGCGCATATTCCGGATGGGGGCGCTGATTGCAGTGCCGGTAACCCACCCACAACAGCAGAATTCCGGCTGCATTCCACAACTGAGCAGCGGCGACTCCGACTCCAATCCACTTCCATTTGTTGCAATCACCGCAGTCCTAAATTGTGATTAGGTTTCAATTCGGATAGTCAAGACTTACCGATGGCGAAGAAGAAGAGGGAGTCGAGTTCGGCGCAGTCGATGATGTGGAAGATGTGCTTGTAGTCGATTCACCGGCCGTAGTTGTAGATGTTGCTGATTCGGTTGTCGAGTTTTGCTGATTGACGAAGCAACATTTGTTGTTGGGATCGGAGAAGAAGCAAGTGCAGTCGTCGAACAAGGGCTCGTCGGCATCTGGCGCCAACGGATAAGCACCGAGGACGGAGAAGATGACAAAGAAAGCAACTGCTCGGAACATTTCTCGGAACAACAACCGGTCAACAACCGTTTTCAATCACTAAGTTCGGCGAATGTCTAGACATTACTGTACCTGCTTGTAACCTTTCACCTTCAACTTTTATTTTTGCAATATATGTATTTAACAATGTTCTCTCATCAATTTTTGACGTTTACTGTGATTTATAGGTATTTCAACTATAATCGGAATGTTCCAAGGCGGTCTGTGAACAAGAGTGCCAGTTTGCCGTCCCCACGTCGTTCGACTATCGCCATTGCATCGTGCGTTCTCCCGACGTCACTTGACTGCGCTGTTTGACCTTCTCCCTCGCGACGCGAATCGACGCTTCATCGATGTCGATTTGACGCAACGTTCACATTGCGCGGACACGCGCAAACAGACCTGTAGATGATACCGGCTCTCATCACCCAGCTTCTTGCCATCGTTGAAAAGAGAGAAGTAGTTAACCGATACAAGAATGTCGCCAAAACCACCGAAGAAACGATCAACTGTTACACAAAACCGCAGCAAAGAATCCCACTACTGAAACCGAAGTCCGAGCCGTGGTGCAGTTTACACTGGCTGCTCTAAGTACCATACGCTCGCAAATGGGAAGCGGAGACTCTAAGAGCTTGCGCGCTGAGAGCTGTGCTTCAAAATGCTGCACGATAGGTGTCGCAGTCACAAATGCCCTGTTTGCACGATCGCACGTAGTCACCAAAGATTCCACAGAATCACTAGCTCTGATCCCTGACGTTCTGCAGGCCGCCCGAGTCAAGCTGTTCATCCGCAAGCGCCTGAAAATTAATTTGGAATGCCACGCGCTCCTCGATTCAGGCATCCAACGGTCATACTCGCTACGTATATACATGGAAGAACTTCAATTACTAGGCCAACCAACACACCTATAAGTCTGAGCTCTCAGAGTTTGCTTGACCCCCAAAGGTCGAAATCGGAATACGCTTGCTCGAAGGCTCGGTCAATAGTGGCTCTGTCTCCGCGAACACAATGCCAAAAATAACGCAAAAAACAGGGAGAAATTGTTACCGGGCGAGAAGCAATAGAATGCTTAAAGCCATTCGGTAAAGAAGAATCGACTACATTGGAATCGAATCTCTCCTCCAGCAGAACACGTTGTGAAGTGGACATGAAAATTCTGGCGGCGACTAATCCGCGGCGAGTTGTCCTGGCGGCGAGACGGCGGCGGCGAGTTGTCCTGTTTCGGTAAATTCCGAACTAGAACGACAATTCAAAGGTGCTGTCAGCGGTCGAAATCGTTGTTCTATGTATTCCGAATGAGTGTTTTTTCACGGTGTTTTCACGTGAGGCTCCCGATCCGATTGCCCGGAATCCTTACGCTAAAGCCGTGTCGTTCTAAATCGGTCGGCACCTGACTGCTCACCGTGACTGTGGCCTTTAGCGACCACGGAAAGTGACAGTTGCGAGGCGGAGACAACGGCATTGACCGCATGCTACAAATGCCCTCAAGGTGTCGTCGCAACTGTGAACTGCACCAGTTAACGACAGCGAATCAACTCCGGTTCCTTCGTATTTGCAAATGAATTGAAACGAAATTCCTCTTCTCTGGAACAGCTATTCATATATGAGTACATAACATTAAAGGGACACGAGCTCCAAAAAAGTCAAAAAAGATTATTTCTGAAATTTCGTCTACTCCAACATGCGTCCCTTGCGACCTTGATGGTGAAATCAGAATTTTTTGTAGGACAACTCAGTCTTGTGATAGCAAAAGTCAACGGAGACTCTACATTTCCGAAAATTACTGATACTGAGGTATTGATTGCGTTCTTATGTGCACTATTTGGAAGTATTTCCGTTTGTTGCTGTAACTGACCATTTCCGGTCGTTTAAAGTGGTTCTGATGGCATGAGCGTTCCTCGCGAACTCGAATTGGTCTATACCGACCCATTAAACGCAGATTTTTGGCTATCTGGGTGCGAAACAATGAAAAAGTTGTGCAGTTGCGCGCATCTGACAACTAACTGGACGTTGCAAAAGGAAATGAACGCTACAAACGTCGAAAGCACTATTTAAAGCAGCTGGCATGAATTGAGTGCATTTTCAATTTTGCAAACGCTGAGTTGAACACGTTTTCGCAGTCATTGCTGTAATGGATTAACTCGATTTTCTCTAATAAAATGCCAAATAAAGGTCTTCAACAATCCGCTTTCACTCTGTCAAAGTGGAATTGTGGCATTGTTGCACCTTAAGAAATTTAGCAGCAGAAATCGTCTGCTCTGAGGCACTGACTTCGTGAATTCTTCAAAATGAATTCCTCAAAAGGATCTCTGAGGGGCAGGTCAACCTCGTTCCATCAGCCAAAGTGTACTAGCTCAAACCGAATCGATCGCTCCGAATGATGCGACGTTACACTTTCCTTACTTACTGCTTAACTCAGAGCTGACTATGTGCACAAATGTGATTTTGATAACCTTTCTTTACCATTGGCCCCATCCCAAAACTATACTACTAGCTGCACCGATTGTGCGTTTGTGGCCGAATGTTCTCGGTGCTGAAGCAAAAAGAAGTACCTCTGCGAGCGTGTGACCTCGTTTCATCCGGTGCGACGTTTTAAATGGGGCGTTGTGTGTTTAACTATTGGGTTATCAGCCACAGACACAAGCTAAAAAACTACTCGGCGACCGGACACACAACACTTATCTGACACAAATCGCAGATCGCACGTTTCTCGGCAGCGCACGTTGTGCGGAAAAAAATGAACACATTGTCGTTTGCATTGTTAAGTGCCTCGCCGCCGAACCGTTTTTTTAGCGTCTGCGGCTGATAAACCGCACAGCGAGCACAGAACGACGCATTTAAAACGTCGCTCCGGATGATGGGACGCTACACTCTCGCAGAGGATCTTCTGTTTGCCATCGAGAATGTACTTTGTTCTGATGCTATTGGGGCCATTCAGCTGGTGCCGTTGCTGTTTTGGTGACAATCGAATTTTTGCTATCATAATTGGGCAATAACAATTGTGACGTTTGTTTTCATTCTTTTTTTTAGTGGACAACAGGTAGAAAGAATAAACGTTATTAGAAAATGAGCGCAGCGGTCGGTAGCAAAAAGTGATGTCAAATCGACATTACCTATTGTGTATTGAGTACAGAGCAGCTTGAGAATCAAATTTAATCCTCAAAAACATTATTGATGCATTCACAATTAATGCCGACGATGTAGTTGTAAAGTTTTAAAGAATCCAATATGGCTCCAGCGACTTAAATTGGCCTACCCGTTTGCTTTATAATAAACTAAAACAAGTTAGAAAGTACAGTAGATTGTGCCATTAAATCTACATTTAAGACGTAGTTTTTACTTTTCTCAGTACGCCGTTCCAAACATTGTTAAACTTTCCCAACTTTTTCGAAAAAACCACCCAAAACATGACCAAATCGAGTGGAAACACTAGTTTTTAAAAAATGACGGAAGCGGTGACGGACAGTAATTCGAAACAATTCAAATTTCGTTTTCAACTGTCGCCGTCATTTCTGACGGCGACGGTGGGCACGACGGTGGACGTGTACATAAGCTGACCGTCAAAATGACGGTGACCGGCAGGTTATATACGTTACTTAACTATTTTCGGCTGCTATTCAACTCCTCGTGTTGCTTTGGCGAACTGACATTGTGACCAAAATCTCTGTTTCTGATTTAAAAAATTGCTCTAATGACCGAGCGACCTTGATCTTAATGTTTTTTTGGTAATCAACAAGATTTAAAAAATAAGTTTGAAAAGGTTGTGCGTTTTAATTTGGTCTTCGTTTTTAACGTCGTCCAATCTGTCTAATACTTTTGTAGGAAAAAACTTATTAAAACGGACTAATAGGTTTCACAATAGCGTCTAACAAACAGTTTTGAGGTGTTCAAAACCAATTTCGTGATGATTTCTAGATAACGCGTATTTTAAAAATGTTTTTGAAAATGAAAAAAATTTCTTGTAGGTATGTCTGAACATCCAGAAACTCAAACTCCGCTGGTGACGGCTGCTAGGCGCCAGCGCGAGCGTCGCAATCATTCCAGGCAAAAAGCAAGGGCCACCGTAACTGCGGTTCAAGGAGTGTGCCTTTTTCTACTTTTGCTTGTACTCTACGCTTTGAGCATGCCTACTGTAAAACGTAAGTTTACCACGTCATATTGTTCGGCCTTTTTGACGTCCCGAAAAGCTGTCCGGTGTTAAGTGGGCGGTGCTGTGTAGACCAAGTACATATAAAAATCTATAAACATTTTGAGTTTTAAACAAAGATCAGGAGATTTGCCAACAAACTGTAAATAGTTTTTGCGGATATGAAATTAAAAATCAGAGGTTTTTAAACGTATGAAAAGTAGCAAAAATTCGGTTATTAAACTGATTTTGTTGCTAAATCACCTACGTTAAGCTGTTCTTTCCCGTAGCAAGCCACTCCTATTGAAATGTTACGATGGGTGGCCGTGGCCTAGTGCGTGCTTGGCAGCACCTACTGTATAGTTTGTAGTTTTATTGTTTGAGGGTTAAATCAGTCATAATGGAGTCATAAGACGACTCATTAGTCAAAAATAAGAACAAAATAAATCCCTAGTAGCCTGGTCTGATTTCTGGCTTTTCGAATTCAATGATATTGTTTACAATGTGTTTTAGGAGTCAGGCGAACAGCGTCTACCGAGTCAATCAGCATTCTTGATGAGCTATCCGCCACATTAGAACGACGAATCAAGCTGCCAACCGATTATTGGGAGCTGTATTGGCTTCAAAGGGACTACGTATCATTCATAGCAATGAAAAAATTCGTCAGAACGCTGAAGGCTGTGAGATAATAGTTTTTTTCTATGACGTCCCTAATTTCTCACTATAGTTTGGATATTACAATGAAGAAGTTCGAGTCGAAGATCCCGTGAGTTCCGAACATGACTTAAAGAAGGCAATTCGCGAAGCTAAGAAAAATCTGGAATTCAGGTTGATTCCTTTTTGTAAAGAAGGAGTTGCCGTTAACTACGGCATCGTGTTCACAACAGTAATTGTTGGCAAAGTCCATATTTTTTACATAGGCCAGGTTTGTGCCGCAAAAAATGCGCCAAATTTAGCCAATTTTAGAGGAATGAGCAAGCTGCTTTCCTCTCTGATGCGGAATTCGAAATGGTTCACGTCCACACTTTGCCTACTGGACAACGCGGAAACTTAGGAATGGAAGTTCTGACTATTCTTGCAAACCTCAGAACAAAAGAAGATTTGTTGAATTTTGTTGGAGAAATTAACAAAGCTCGTAATCTGCCCGACAAATTCCTGGATCAACTTGAGTGCGTGATTAGTTCCCATACAGTATACATAGTACAAAATTTTTTAGAATCGTTGAGAAGCTGGTAACGTCAATGTTCGAGTACGGAACGCAGCGTTGGGAAGACTGTAAGTTATGTAATAATCTGTTGCTTTAAAAATTATTTTTCAGTCAACAGAAACGAAGACGTAGCCGACAAACTGGCGGAGATTTTTAACCCGCTTATACCATATAAGTATGAGATAGTGGAAGATGCAACTGCTAATGAACTCGAAAAAATTGAACAGGAGAGGGAAATGCCAAAACATTTTCAGCACAAAATGTTGGTAACATTGGTAAAGAAGATAGTTTGCTTAACAGATCAATTGTCTAACAACATTCCAGAGCCATGCCGTAATAAAATATTACAAGCAACAAAACATCGGAGTTACCATTTACATTGGCCAACGAGAAACTGTAGACACTTTAGAGTTCCCACCATTATCGGAAGGAACGATCCAAGCCTTTACTATAAATGCGTTTAAAGGTTTGTTAAATAATTAATTCAATATAAGCTAGAGAAATTCTGGAAATAATTTAGAATCGGAAAGTGACAAGTTTGGAACATTTGTATCTGAAACGAACAGGTTCTTCAAGTTCATCACAGTTGTTTCGAATAACGATCGGACAGTAATATCCAAAGTGGGAGAACTGTATGAGGGTCAGTGCTTCTATACTAATAGGAGAACTTTAACGAATGACATCTTTACTCATTTGGCTTCTATTTTGTACGCGTTATGCCCTCAAGCAGGCAACAGTATTATGCTGCCAGCTTACCTAACAATGGAAGAAACGGAAACAGTGCCCAGTCAGAACCAGTGGGCTAGGATTGTTCGCACTCAGCTCCGCAAAAAACCTACGAGGGTATTACGGTAATTAATATGCAACAACGTATTTCAACTGTAGCTAACATATTCCAGTGAAGCGCTATTAGCATTGTTTAAGAAGATCTACGAGAGGACGGACTTATCAGAAGGTTAGCATTTTTAATTAACTTACAAATACTGTTTGACCATTCATTGACTGGCTTTCAGCGCTACTCTAGTTGTTAAAGCAGCGAATAAACGAGTCATGCAAAATGCATGCAATAATGCAAAAGAAATGGAAAAAGTCAATTTGCAGTTTTCAATGCGAACATGTTAAATAGAAATTTAAGTAGTTTTGGGCGCATTGAGTGGCTTAAAATAACATATTTACTTCAAAAACTCAAATTTAAACATTTTGTTTCAGAAATAGGGAAACAATTTAAAACTGACATGATTTTTGAGGGTCTGCTGTTCGCTTTGAAACGCTGTTTGACAATTGGACCGGCTTTCAACTCCCCTTGAATAACATGTATTTTGGAGACGTTGAGTTGAGGATATATGTTAAATGTCTCACTTTGCGATGAAACGGCTTGGCGCGAAACAAAGCTAAGCAACAAATTAAAATTTTAAAAAGAGCCAATTGTATATTTAAAACTAAAGGCCAGTTTGAAAACCGAAACCGCGCGCCTAACTTTTATTGTTTTTATAAAAATTGTCCGGAAAACGGCTTAAATTAGGTTTAAAACAATTTTGATGTCAGAGAAAGCGATTGTCTTCAAATGGTTTAAATCTGCGTTAAAAGATGACAAAAAACGTAAAACGTTCAAAACTAAATTCAAAACTCATAATATGTACATTCACTAGGTGTTTAAATTACGTCTTTTCGTCTTATTGACGGCTAATTTATGTATTTATTTAGTTGCAATTAGTTAACAACGTTAGTAGCAAAGTTAGCAAGCAAAGCAATGTAACAAAACGTCTTCTCAAATTTAAACAACTTCTTTCAGAATTAGGGAAAGAGTTTGAAACCGACATGATCTTTGCGGGTCTTAGCGTTTCGATCGACGAAACATTGTCACGAACGGAGAGAGCTGCTGACCAGAAAATACCAACGACTGAAGAACAGCAATACTTTACACCACGCGTCATAGTTACACTGGACAAAAATGATTTCCCAAAAAACTTCAACCCGTCAACGGCAATTAACAGTAATCTCCTGACACTTTCAATTGACGATCTCCTCTCCTATCTGGACTTGGAAATTGGCACTTTGAAAGCGTTCTTCAATCAACTCCTCCTGATTGTGAGTTGACCACATAAGGACGTTAATTTAAATTAATCATATAGGCTAAAAGAGCGGGCAATAGAAACCAACGAAAAATGTGTGTGATTAATCCTGAAGCCTTGAAATTGTCAACCATCACCAGGAACACTCTACTGAACGACTACGTTTTTCACAGAGGACCTAGTTATCAAGGCTACTTTGAAAGGGCCGCATTACCGTTTGAATTAAATGGAAGGAAAGCGATGGCTATTGTCTTTCGCGCCAGTCCCGTGGCAGAAAGCCATTTGCTTCTTGTTGTGGTAAATTAAGTGATTTCAAAAAATACCACACTTTACTTTTAGAATAGCGGCAAGAACGAGGCCGATCTCATGGTTGATGCGTCCGTTCTCCAAGTGATTAAAGTGTTGAAAGCCTTGTTTCCGGGAGTATCAGAGTACAAAAAAATTATCCATAAAGTTACTGATGAAAAAGTGGAAGTTCACTGCGCTTGGATCGCTCACCATTATTTAGCGGGAACTTCTAATCCCACAAAGATAAAGAACAACGGATTTGATCGCCAACTAGCAACTGTGTAAGTCATGCTTTGTTTGGAGTCCGGCATATAATGTGGTTTTTGCAGACTGACCAGACTCAATCTACGGAATGGAGCCCACTCGACGCAAGCGAGAGATCGATTGCAAACTATACAAGGCGAGTTAATTTTAGAAATGCTGCAATCAATCTAAATCAAGTCGTCGTCTTGATCAAAAGACCACAACTCTATTTTTATTATTAAAGTCAGCGATGGAAAAACGTAAAAAGTAGTCGTAACGCATGGGTTTAATTTAAATTTAATTTAATTGAAAATATGGAAAAGGGAATTTGAAAATTGCAAACTTGAAGCTTTATTGTCATTAAACAGCAAACTTAACAACTATGTGTGCTTACAGCAGGTGCAGATTACAATGGTTTCCTCGAAAAGATCAAAGAAGCTAGGAAAGCGCCAGCAACAAACTTGAAGAAATTTATCAATCAAGTCAAAGATGAGGTTTACAAAAAAGACTTCTTGGAAAAAATTCTGGCGGCTTTGGGATTGGTTAGTTAAGGCCGGTTCATGCTTTTATTAAAATGTCCTTTAGCGTTACGATTCGGATATTGAGAAGGCCATGGACAAATACAAGCTACTTTGGGAGATGTGGTGCAAGAACAGAAATTCTGATAGTGACAAATTAAAGAGTTGCAACGAGCTTCTACCTCCCAGGCAGCTTTTCAGGTAAAAATTCAATGAATTGTAATATACTAAGCTATCGTTTACAGACAAGCTTTCAAAAGGCTAACGGAACCATTTATGAGCGGTAAGTTTGTTTATTCTATATATGTTAACATTCACTGAATTTTGAAACTTATTTTTTTAAATATAAAATTTTGTTAAGCG
The DNA here is from genome assembly GCA_007213375.1 of Steinernema feltiae. Classification (NCBI taxonomy): domain Eukaryota; kingdom Metazoa; phylum Nematoda; class Chromadorea; order Rhabditida; family Steinernematidae; genus Steinernema; species Steinernema feltiae. The sequence goes on along the minus strand of MQUG01004355.1, from coordinate 4,400 downwards.
GTCAAATTGATTAAATCTAGAGCATCTAAAAGAAAACTTTGAGCAAAAATAGTGTTATCGTTCATACAATTGACAAAGTAGCCCGTAAAATGTATTTTCGACCCAAAATCTTTTAAGAAGAGCATAAATTTTGCGATGACCGGGTCTATGTAAGTAGCAACGCTGACGGCACCGTTTTCGGTAAAATCAATGATGATAATCTGTGTTAATTTTAGACGAAGAACTGGTCTGCTCTTCAGACGAACCCGATTCGTTAGTTTTCGTTCTTTGCTTTTCTCTACGTTCAATATATTTAGATGTTTTGGTGCCAAGGTAACCGACGCATACCACTTCAGGACTTTTAATTCGAAGACTGGCTGGAAAAAAGCAGTAGATATGACGAAAAGTACTAAATCAACATTTGTCTCCAAAGCTTATGACCGGTGCTTGAGTGAGGGATACTATTGTATCTCTTACAATGATCAGCCAAGAAAAGACTATTCAAAGGGAGCCGACTGGGCTCACGCGAAAGGGCTGATAGTCATTTCGTTGATAAACGACGACGCAGAGTCTGCATTATTGATCCAGACTCATTGGCCCAGGCTAACTGCATCGTGTGTCCGCGCGCACAAGGGGACTGCTGGGTGCATTCCAAACATTGCCATAGAAAACCAGCAGTCCTTTAAGTGTACAAGATTTCGTTTGTCCACGGTTCTTCACATCAGTGAGCAATTTACTCAATTTATTCAATTAAAACCGGTTTTACTTTTAGTGGATCAGTTTAACATGGCAAGTTTCCCTTTTGAGGGATTATCGGACACGGATACCAAAGTTGAAACCAAAGTGTCGTCAGAAAAGAAGGACGTCGGCATGTCTCCACTACCGATCAAAAGTGGACATCAAGACTATGTGCTACATTGCCAAAAGTCGCTGAATGTTGTTCCTAAAGCACATGGAGCGTACGAACATGAGGCGAAGCTAATGGGAGGTAAGCGGTTCTATTTTTCGGCATTGCCTACTAAGCCAACATTCAGAAATGAGTGAAAGGATCTCGAAAAAACTAAGCAGGATCTAGTATCCCAAAATTGGTCTGAACAGCACTATCCATGGGTGTCCACCCCATTCAAAGATGACGACGGTGAAGACCGTTACGTTCTAAACGTGAAATTCTATTGCGGTTTGTACGGCAGAAACGACAAATGCTGGCCTACTACAAAGGATCACTCAAAGATGGCTGTAAGCGCCCCTTCAAACAGCACAGACCCACATTGGGTCTGTTTTCAAGATTTGAATCGTTATGTGAGTGAAGTGCAACTGTTTATATGGCTATAATTGTTCTTACAGATGATACACGTCTTCAGAGGCGGTTGTGCGCTATGCTGGATTGATGAGAATCTGAACAAAGCTCTTCGGTGCAGCATGGTTACCGAGATGCTTTATGAGAAGAAAGACGATGGAAGCTTCATTGCTGTTTCCCTACCACTGGCAACAAGAGTCTTAAGAAACGTCTACAGGGGATGCATAATCCAAGCGGAACAGCAGGCGTTAATTCTTAAAGAAACTGGAGTGGATCTACCTGCAAACATACTAATACAATAATAACGCTTTCCTTTTGTGCCAATGGAGCGCTTAATCACATTTTTTAAGAGTTTGTAGGTTGAACCACCACCTCCGCCATCCCCTATAATAAAGCTGGTGGCTTGTGTCTGGGTGCCAATCAAGTTGTTGTTTTGATCCAAAATCCACAATTGTATTTTTATTATTGAAGGCATCGGTGAAAAACGTAAAAAGTCACCACCCCCGCTATATACAATTCAAAGTTGGGATTTTTGTCTGTCCCTGCGTTACGGAAACTACATGCGAACTTTCCTGTTGGTCTTACAATCTTCCTGCACGCTACTTTTATTATTCCTAAAGTTCACTTGGACGCTACCAAGTTCATTTTGTTCATTGCATTTAAAAAAACAGGAAAATTAACATGTGAACTTTCCAGTTGGTTCCTACCACGAACTCCGATTTCCATTAAACCCCGCAGCGCTGCGGAGTTCTCAACTTGCTCCCTTCCTCATACTTCAATAGTTGGATCCTACCGCGAACTCCGATTTCCCATAAACTCCGCAGCGCTGCGGAGTTTTCGCCGTCTCAACTGCTTTAAAGAACAGGAAAATGAACATGTGAACTTTCCCGTTGGTTCCTACCGCGAACTCCGATTTCCCATAAACTCCGCAGCGCTGCGGAGTTTTCGCCGTCTCAACTGCTTTAAAGAACAGGAAAATGAACATGTGAACTTTCCCGTTGGTTCCTACCGCGAACTCCGATTTCCCATAAACTCCGCAGCGCTGCGGAGTTTTCGCCGTCTTCCCAACTGCTTTAAAGAACAGGAAAATGAACATGTGAACTTTCCCGTTGGTTCCTACCACGAACTCCGATTTCCCTTAAACTCCGCAGCGCTGCGGAGTTCTCAACTTGCTCCCTTCCTCATACTTCAAGAGTTGGATCCTACCGCGAACTCCGATTTCCCATAAACTCCGCAGCGCTGCGGAGTTTTCGCCGTCTTCCCAACTGCTTTAAAGAACAGGAAAATGAACATGTGAACTTTCCTTCTTTGATTCAAGTTGACCCCTTCAAACCTTGGAGTGAACCTTAAAAGGCTAATTGAGTGGACCTTAAAATCGTCATGACACATAATTATCTTCCTCCAACGGTTGCCTCATGTCAATTAATCAAGTATGGAATGAGCAAGTTGGTTCTTTAAAACCCCATTGGAGGTCGCTTGAAACATCAGCGTTGGTCCCCTCAGCTATTTACAAAGACTCCAGATGGGATTTCTGAAAGTCCTCTTCGTGGTCTCGACGCGAAATCCCTGAATGAACAAGTTGGTCGCTTAAAACATCCGCTTTGGTTCCTTCAACAAAATACTTGCAATCCAGTATTGATCCACGCAAGAGGAAAATGCAAAAATCTTGAAAGTCATTTTCTGAGTCTTACAACTATCTCCCAACTCTCAACTCGACTCGAAGTCCCTACGACAAAAAATCCTAAATGTCATCTTAAATTCAAAAGAAACCTTTTGAAGGTTCGCTTTTGGTTAGGTATTGCTCATTCATTAAAACTCAAAGGTTCGATCCTGATCCAGTATTGATCCCTCAATAATCCTCCGAGGTTCAGTCTTGGTCCAGTATTGATCCTTAAAACTCCTCAAAATCTTCTTTATTCCTAAAAAAAATCTTGGTTGGAGTTCAAAGTCTCATTCTCCATTGGTTTCAAATCCTACAAATTAACTTCAAGTTTCTTTCTATATCTCCTATTTTCCTCCTATTAATCCTTCTTCCCTGGATGCTGTGTTGGATCCTAGTACTCACTATATATAAAGCGAATCAAAACGAGCGAATCTAAAAGCAGTTGTTTGTTGGCAAGAAGCAAAGTTGAGCATCGGGTCAAAGTGGTATAAAATGGAATTCTTTCAATTTGTCAGATATCGAAAGTGCGCTGTTAAGCTGCAGCACTGAAGCTCAAAAATTAGATTTGGTCGTATTGTTGGTTTGCGAGGTGACAAAAAGAAAACAACAATGTCATGATTTTCATAAATCGCCAATAAAACGTACATTTCTCTTCTCATTTTGCGGCTCCAAACAGACGAAGAAGTATGACAAAAGGGAGTATAGAAATGAAATAGCTGATGCGGCAGTGAAAAATCGATATTGGTGAATGAGCGCAGCTGTCGATAGCGAAAAGTGACGTCAAATCGATTTCATTGCGGGCAGACCAGTTTCGATCGAGTTTGATGCTCAAAACCAAATATAATAATGTCCATGTTACGTTGTTGTTCAGTATACAGAATGCCCAAAAGAGTAAAAATGTCACAAGTTCAAGTGTTTGATAAAAAGGAATTTATTGACGGAAACATTCAACTCATACTCATGAGTTTATTAAGGTAATGAGGAATTTGCAAATCTTTTTATCGATGACTGAATCACTCAAACTCTCTCCGAAGCCTGGCTGACCGCTGTGACAGTAAATCCGATGCCCAGTCCTTCATAACCACTGTCATAGACAGAAATCCGGCTTGTGGCACTTCCAGAGTTCATGCGCTCATCGACCAGTCTTATGACTTCTTCATAAACTCCACGATTCGCCGCCAGAAAGGAGATCTTCTTCGTGGCCTCATTTTGGACGAAGAAGTCGACGATTTCCATCAGGAAATCAAGACTGCAACGTTCTTCAAGACATGTGACAAAAAGGAGCTCGAGTTGATTCTGTTTGACGATCGTCTTCACGAGCTCCATCGTCACCGGATTCACGTCGCACTCGAGAATATAGAGGTTCCTACAGTCGCCGGATCTTTCGACGCGCCGCAACAGCGTGTTGATTCCTTCAGCGCACCCTCGCAAGTCACTTAACTCGACAGAATAGAAATTTGG
>MQUG01004353.1:0-19152 GCA_007213375.1 Steinernema feltiae | reverse complement strand
TTTCACATTTCGGAGAGCATTTACGTAGGCAAAAAGCGTACCTATTATCAGACATTTCATTTCACCTTTTCACCCTTTGCTTAATCACACCCATTACTTGTTTTTTACAGGAAAAATGAACACCAACAACAAGACCGTAAGCGTCGAAATCCTCGCGGATTGGGACAGCGTTTGTCTGTACATGATGCGTATGCAGCGCAACTTGTTCTGGGCGCGAGCAAAACGTTTTATCCACTTTTGCATAAAACGCAGCCTTTGCAGCCAGGACCCGCGTTCCTCAAAGTAAGCCGCGCTATGTATTACGTAAAGGACAATTCAACGTAAGTTTAATTTTGAAATAATAATAATAATAATATGTTTTAGGCTCACACACACCATGCGCGATACAATGAATTATGCGGGAATAACATTGCGGCCTGACGAGTCGTGTGTCCTGATTGCTGGAGGACTCTACCAAGACGGTGTGGCTAGAGACGGCTGGTACGTGCATTTTGATGTAGTACCAGCGTCTCACATAGTCACATTCGAGTGTTGCCTAAGGGGTTGTAAGTTTTTTTCTCACTATATTGTAATTGACAGTTTTTTTAGGGGCCAAATACTTCGATAGGCAGCACAAGCTGGACAAAACGAGATCCTGCAGCGCTATGACCATTTGGACGAGGATGCCGAGCTTGAAGCACTCAAGCAGTTTCTTCAAGAATCCAAGCAAACCGCGATACGTACATGGCGCGCTTCAACATAAGCGCGAAACGTTGCGAACGCCGATATGCAGGTTTTAATGTGGATGCGGCGTTCTAAGAATGCCGAGTTAATGTTTTTGGGTAATATCATTTTTTAACGTGTGTCGGAATAAACTAAATGTTCCGGAAATTGAACTACCGTAATCTTGTGTTATCGCCCATCCGATCGTGGGAGATGCGTCTGTTGTGCATGTCGTGGAAAGGTCACTAGCCACCTTGTCTACTGCGAGGTGTGAAGTGATCGAGTTGTTAAAGTGACAGACAAGTTATGATTGATGATGACAACTGATTGAGTCAGGGGCCAAAGTTGAACGATTAAAAAAAGCATAGGAGCAACCCTCAGGGTGGATAGTGCATTGTCTACAGTTCACACGAAGGTTTACGGTTGCTCACTCTCTCTCTCGTCTTTAATGGATTTCGCTATGAACTTTTTCGGTTTCGTCGTTCAAGGTGATTCGTGTGAATGGGAGCGTCTCATAAGAAAGAGTCTACACAAGCTCGGAAAGGTTAGTTTTCTTGCAAATACTGTCTTAATCGAAAGCAAAAAAATGTTCAGAAGAAGAAGACTGTCCGCCACAACGGAATCAGACGCTCGCGTTGCTTTGTCCCTATGCGCAAGGTAGAAAAAAAAGTTTACACATTCAGAGTTGGCATATTATTTTTTTAGAGACACTTGATCTTCGATATGATTCGTCGTGCATAATTTGTCTCATGTGCTTATGCTAAATAAAACATTTTTTTGATTTCACTCGTTTCTCGTGCAACACATGGCGATCTGCTGAGAGGGTTTGGTGCAGGAGTTTACGGTAGCTCGATAGAAAGTTGTTGTTGTTGGCGCAGACCACCAGTAGGTGTGAAACAGTCGGCAAATCTTCTCACACTTGAGGTGTGAATCGCTTGGGTCGGTTCGCTAGACTGTCTGCAGCCTAAAGGGCTATTGCTTCCCACATTGCGCGCCTTCAGGCCTTAGACCATTGGTGTTTCTTTCAGATGTCTGCGTCGTCTTCTGACTCGGCCGTTTCCCAAGCATCTACAGCTTCAGCATCGAGCGATGAAGGCGCGAATCTCCCCGAAGCTACAGGTTAGAAGTTTCTTAAACGTTTTTTAATATTTTTTGCGCATCTTAGGTCTCTATTCTGAGATTTCACGCGGTACTGTCTACAACAAAACGTTCAAAGTTGATCAATATGTCACACGTTTCCGCATGAAAGACACAAAAGACCCTAGGGCAAATTTGACAAAGTGCATGGAATCCATTCTTGAAGGAGTTGCAGAAAAGTACCATCCGGACTCGCATTTTTCAATAACTTTCCATCACTCCGCTTTCCGCGCAATCGAGAAGTTCCACAAAGACGGTGAATTCACGACAGCCTACAGACCCTCAGAACTGAACACGGCTCAGGCAATTGTGGGAGTTTTGGAAAAGATCGCGCAGTCAAACCGCGATTTAAGCTTTGATTCGGCGTTTGAACTGGAAATCAACGTTGCGGAACCGCTATCGGGTATTTTTTATCTTAAAAAAAATGATTTTTGCACATTCATCTTAGGCGCCGCTCCTACAGCACCTATTGATGTTTACGGGACCATTAAGACCCCTGACGCAGCAAAGGGTGACAATATGTGTCTGGCGAGAGCGCTCGTGCTAGCAAAGTGCTTTGCCGAACGCGTTCAATATAAGCCAGGCACGCCCGAGCACAAACAATGTGAAAACTTGGTGTCTCGTATGAAAAACAATTTCACACTGCTCACAAAAAATGCGCAATTCTTTTTTAACACTATCGGAATATCTTTAAATTGTCCTACTTATACGATATCTCAAATTCAAGAGATCCAAAACAAAATTCCGGCATACAAAATTTATGTTTACGGTTTGGACAGTGCCTGCAAAAAAATACTCATTTGGGGTGCCGAGCAGGATAATCGTAATTATAATAAAAAAATTATAAGAATTTTTTACCATCAAAATCATTATCTCGCATGCTCGCCCAAATTTATTACCGAAAAAAATTTCAAGTTTTGTGAACAGTGCCGCGAAATCAAAAAGAAAACACACATTTGCACAAAAATTTGTGCTTTTTGTGGTGTGAATGCGAACGGGAACTGCCATGGTTTTGCAAGTTTGGAATGTGAAGAGTGTAAAATTGTTTTTCCCTCGAAAAAATGCTTTGAAAACCACACAAAAGTGATGAAAACGCTCTCGCAATGTTTGAAACGGAAGAAATGTAGCAAATGCAATGCTACATATTTACATCGTAGCGATCGACCACACGTTTGTCATTCTATGAGGTTTGTTTCAAAATCTGGTTAAAAAAGCAAATTATTTAACAGATGCGTACGCTGTGATCAGAACGTCAAAGACGAGTTTCACGAATGCTATTTCCCTGTACCATCAGAAAGCTCAAAAGAAAAAATATTCAAAAATCAAGAAAAATTCAAAATTATTGTCTACGATACTGAAACGTGTCAAAATACGATCGCTGCCGACGGATCAATTGAGCTGCTTGAGGAACATTACGTAAATGTCGCCATTGCTCAAAAATACTGCAATGTGTGTATAGGTAATGTGTGAAAAATTGCAAAATTTTAAATTCATCCCATTTTTTAAAGATATACCCCTCAGCGTTTCACAAGACTGCGCAAACTGTGGCGAGAGATACAAGGAGATTTCATACAAGTCACCACATGCGGACCCGAACGATAAGGATTTTGTGATGCGCACGTTTTCGCAATGGCTGCTGGATCGTAAAGACAACAATGGTGCAATTGTGGTCGCACATAACGGAGGTAGTTTTAATTTCTATTTTCACACTTGACCAATCTCATTTTCAAGGACGTTTCGACCATTATTTCATGATGAAATATCTTTTAAAGAAAAAGTACGAAATTAAAACCATCACAGAACAGGGTGGAAAAATTTTTTTGATTAAATTGGGCGATGCAGGCAACAATTTAACAATCAAAGACAGTTTTAACTTGTATCCTCTACCACTGGCACAATTTCCAAAAAGTTTTGGTCTACGCGAGCTATCCAAGGGCCATTTCCCGTATTATTTCAATACTCCGGCAAATTATGGCGCAAGACTCGACACATTGCCCGATCTGGCAATGTACGGCGCAGACAGTTTAAAAGCGGACAGGCGAGACGCTTTGCTTAAATGGCATGCCGAAAACGCAGCAGGAGGTTTTGATTTCGATGAAGAAATCCTAAAGTATGCGCGAAGCGATGTCGACCTGCTCGCTGAAGGTCTGAAGGTCGCCCGACGCACCGCTATGGCTGCAGACAAGATTGATCCTCTCATACAAGCTTCGACAATTGCGTCGTACACGTTATGGTCTTACAAGTAGGCGATTTTTTTTCAAACAAAAAAATATAACTGACCTTATTAAGACTCCACCATGCACAGCCAAGAGCAATGTGTCATTTACCCGAAAATGGCTACTGCGCGCAACAAAAGCAATCAAAAATCGCAATTCAAATGTTGCGATGGATTGCAAAAACTGAACGTGTGAAAATACAGCACAAGTTGAGCGCAGAAGGCGAGAAATGCATCGACCTAGGGAATGGTCACACCGTTAGAGCAGACGGTTTCATCGCGCCAGAAGACGGCGAAGAGCATAACGGCGAGGTGATCGAGATCCACGGATGTCACATTCACGGTTGTCCTACCTGTTTCCCTGTGCGCGGCGCTCGCGCTATCAACGGCAAAACCCATGAAGACAACTTTGAAAGCACCGAGAGCAGAACGCTAGAGTTGCGGCTAGCGGGCTATCCGGTACGCGAAATTTGGACTCACGAAATCGAAAATCAGCTGCAAGGAAATCCGGCCATGGTGCGCTTCTTTACAGAGATGACACACATCTCTAATCGCCTTGTGCCGCGAAACGGCTTTTACGGTACGTCTTTTTATGTTTACAACTTTTTTAAAAATTTGTTTTGCTCAACAGGCGGAATGACCAAGGCTATGCGTCTTCATCACGTAGTTGCAGAAGACGAGGAAATACGATATCTGGACGTTTGCAGGTATATGTCTTAAAATTGCTCGTTTTTTATACAAAATTTTTCAAGTCTCTATCCGTACGTAAATCGTATTATGGAGTATCCTCTGGGCAAACCCCAGGTTATCGCATCCTTTGAGCATAATCCTGTTACCGACGGGAAATTGAACTACAAAGGATTTATCTATTGTGCCATTCTACCACCGCAAACTCTCGCCCATCCGATTCTACCGATGAAAGCCAACGGGAATCTGCATTTCCCGCTATGCATGACTTGCTGTATTGAGGCAAACACGAGCGGATTGTGCTCCCACAACGAGAAAGCACGAATGCTCGAAGGTGTGTGGACATCGTTCGAGATCAATCATGCGATGAAAATGGGATATCGACTGATCCAGACTTATGAGGTTTATCATTGGAGTCGCTGGTCTCGAGACGCGTGGCAAACACCGGAAGACAATCCTGAACCGCCGCTACTGGCGGGCTTTATTGATGCCAATTTGAAGCCCAAATTAGAGGTAAAAAAGTTGCACGTAATTTTCTACTTTCTCGTTATTTAAGGCTAGCGGCTATCCGCCTGAATACGCGGGTCGTGAAGCAGAATATATTAAAAAGATTCTTGATGAGCAAGACATTGCTTTGGATCCCGCAAAAATCGAATTCAATCCAGGACTTCGGTTTTTATCCAAGTTAAAACTGAACGCGCTTTGGGGTTTGTTAAATGTTTCACACTGTTCTTTAATCGTTCATACATTCAGGAAAAGTTGGGCAAAACCCTGACGATATTCAGGTCGTATTCTTTTACTCACATGAAGAACTAGTTGCGGTTCTTGCGGATGAAAAAAATAAGATTTTATCATTCCGAATGCTGGGGGATGAAATGGGAATTGTGCGCTATCGCACAAAGGAGATTCACATACAAGCCAAGAAATGGACAAGTCCAGCGATCGCTGCGTGGACAACCGCATGCGCTCGTCTTATTCTACTGGAGTATTTGGAACTTTTGGGTGATCGCGCAATCTATTGCGGTAAGATTAGCCAAATTACGACTCTAAAAAACACGATTTAGACACTGATAGTGTGATTTTCGTCCAGAAAAAGGGGGAAAATCTCTTGAGTAAGAGCATTAGTCCTGCGTTAGGAGGGTTAACGGATGAAGAACCTGCGCATAACATTGAAGAAATCGTCTGCTTAGGACCGAAACAATATGCTTATCGAGCGGTAAGAAATCAATGTCTTTAAACATTTATTTTTTTCCATTTCTAGACACCCAAAGACGATCCTGCGGGCCCTCCAAAGTACATTGTGAAAATTCGAGGGATAAGTCTGAATTATTCGGCAGCAGCACGTCTAGGCTTCAACGAAATGGTGGATTTTGCGACGGCTCTGAAGGAAGACGAACCGATCGTGTCGATCAAACTCGTGGATAGGAAAATTGTCCGCAAAGATCGACAGACGATCATGACGAGGATGCAGGAGAAAGAGTACAAGCCCGTAAATAAGAAGGGTTTCTTAACCCCGGAGGGTTTTTACCGGCCTTACGGGTATTTACAATAAACTTGCTTTTATTAGTAATCTTTTTTTCATAATTTTATCGCGGTTTAAACCGAAAGTTACCTGATGCCCCACATTTACAGCATTGTTAATGTGTTTTTTAGAATTTCAATTATGAGTCTTTTCTGCTCTACCGAAATCGTCGACAACGAGTTTGTGTAAGTGTTATTCGCACATTTTTTTTAAAACCGTTTCTTCAGTGTGGAGTCTACTATGATGGTCCTGGCCGAAGGATTCACATGTATGGACGATGCATCTGCTGAACGATCCGAGATGTAATTTCCCAATCTATTTTTTACAGCTTAAACAACTCTTCTTTTCAGGCTCCTAGACCATCTACCGCCTTTGACTCAGCAAACGGTGCATGTGAAGGAGATTGGCGCAATCAAAAAAATATTGGACATCAAACCTGAAGAAAAGGACGACACAGAAAAAGAGGAAACCCGCGAACTCGATCCGCCAAAACTGCAGATCAGCACAGTCGTGAAGGCGTAAGAACTTGATTTTTTTAAAAGACAAACAACAATTTTTTAGCGTTTACCAACCTCAATCGACAGGATGGCTTGGAAAATCGAACGCGTAGTGAGTGTGCTTTAAAAAAAACTTAAAAAACGCTATTTTTTTAGTCGTCGACACATGGCTATCAAGCGCAGAGCCCTTGCTATAATTCGTGATTCTCTGGAGAATCTTGTACGCATCGAAACCCATGAAGATGTCCGCAAGCTTCTTCAAGATCATTTGGACAAGTACACAGCCGATGTGAAGGCCGTTTAATGTTTTTTTGCTGTATTAATTTAATGTGTCTCGTTTCTAATTTAATAAACGCATTACAGATAAAAAAATGTTTGTTTTCGAAGGTCCGTTTTGCGCAATCATTTCAGCGCCAAGTTGTGGTGGAAAAACCGTTTTGACGCGCAAACTACTTCAACATATGGACATGCTAATTACTCCTAAAGTAGACAAAGTAATCTGGTGTTACGGTGTAGATCAGCCGGGCTTAAAGGACTTGAAAGATAATCCTAGAATTATTCTGAACGAAGGAATGCCAGACTTTGATTTGGTCAAGCACCTGCCGGGTCACAAGCTCTTGATTTTGGACGATTTGATGCACGAAATGAGCAAAAATAAGGAAACGTCTGCATTGTTCACAAAATATTGTCACCATTTCAACGCTAGCACAATTTGTTTAGTGCAATCGTTGTTTTTTAACGATCGCATTTTCCGAACAAACTCTACATATCTGATTTTATTAAAAAACAATGCTGATATGTTGCAAGTGCAGAATTTATCGAGGCAATTATTTCCTAGGAATCCGAAGCGTCTCCTTGAGGCTTTTGACGATGTTATGGCTTCTGGCGCCTACACGTATCTCATAATTTCGAACCATGCACAGACAGAAGATGCGAACCGCATTTTCACACATATATTTCCCGACGAATATCCGATTACGCTTTATTCGTAACAACAAAATCAACAACAGAGAGTGAAAAAATACTCAAAAGAGTACATTATAGTCGAAACTATCACTAAATAGACGAACTTCCTGAACCCTTGGAGGCTGTCCCGGAGCGCAGCGACGCCTATACCGTACACAGCAAAACGCCAACAAAAACAGCGCAAAAAACGCAAGAGTCAAAAAGACAGCGAGAACGACAATCACGATATCGCCTACATCGACCTCTGAATTGTGAAAAAATATTGTAACATGACAAATAAATTGCGTACCCGAACAAATCACTCCTTTCCAGAAAACATTGCACTGGCAATAGCTTGCATCGACGAACCCCGGGATAACATAGCACTGCCCATGCTGGCAGTTGAGACCGCACCAGATCATTTTTCTAAAATAAAACTCGTGTTTTCGTAGGCTTTATAGAAATGTAACAACAAAATCAACAACAGAAAAAAAGACATCACTGGAGATCGTAACTATCGCCAAAAAGACGCGCTTCCAGAACGAGTGGAGGCTGACTCTGAATGTAGCGGCGACGGTACCGTCCAATGCAAAAAGCAAAAACTACGAGACCGATCAATGCGAGAGTCAAAAAGACGGCGAGAACGACAATCATGATATCGCCTACATCGACCTCTGAATTGTGAAAAATATTGTAACATGACGGATAAATTTGCCTACCCGCACAAACCACTCCTTTCCAGAAAACATTGCACTGGCAATAGCTTGCATCGACGAACCCCGGGATAACATAACACTCCCCATGCTGACAGTTGAGACCACACCAAATCATGACTAAAAACAACAATTTATTGTAAAAAAATAAACATTTTCGAAAATCGTAAAGTGAATACATCAACACATATGAGTTGGCGAATTTGCGATTCAGTGTCGGAACTTTTGCTTGGTCTTCTGCTGACAAGCGGCGCATAGGATAATCGTGAATTTTGCGGAATTGTCTTCGTGATACGTAGGTTCCAACGCTAGAGACTTTGAACGACAATTGTAGCACATTGGTACTTTAAGAACATAGCCAGGGAAGTAAAAGTGTTTTGCGGACTAAGAAAACGGAAATTTTCACAGGAATTGGCGCATGCAACTTACAATAGGCTTGAAGTCCTCCTTAACATCGGAATCGTTACGAGGTTTCTTGGCTTCAGGCTCCGAAACAGCAACCATTTCCGTAGCTGAACGCTTTGACATTGCGGAACTTTGAGGGCTAACGAGTGGTCCGAAAAGAACTGAACAGAACAATGACTTTGCTTATCGTGTGTCTGCACTCCTATAGATCTCTCTCTCTCTCGCAGTTGGTGCGCGGCGGTCAAAGAAAGAGAACACGTCTGACCCCTTACTTCAGACATATCACGGCACACAAGGCACGCGCGCCAAATGTGAACTAAACACCTGCGCTCCGCAAAAAGCCAGACAGCGGCTAACACATCGTTCCTCTTAGTTCGCGACAGTGTGCGGCAGCTGTGTCATGTCTTGTCCGATTTTTTACGCCATTGTGGCTATTTCGGTATCGTTTGTCATCATCGAAACATGCCCTTGCCTAAACGGCGGCATCTGCATCAGTTTTGACGCAGAAACTGAGTGTTTTTGTACCGATCTGTTTAGCGGCGATTTGTGTGAAGGTAAGTGTAAAAAAACCAGTAAGAAAAAATGCTTAAATCGCTCAGAACTTGTGGAAAAACCGACAGAGAAGTCATTCATGTCTACTGTAAAAGGATCGGAAGAAATCGAGCTGGAAAAGACAACTATCGAAAATGCGCCCAAAAGTTCTATCAATGATACGGTAATCTTAAAGGCTTCTTACGAATCTCCTATACATTTCGAAATTGTGATTGCTGCTGCGTGCGCGTGTCTCCTCTGCCTGTGCATCATTCTCGTTCTGATCCACGCTTGTCGTTGTTGCTGTTTTGCCAAAGTGTCTGATCCTTGTACGGTTGTTTCCATTGTACACAGTAACGCATTTGATTCAAGCGATGATCACATCTATCAGTCAATCTCTCTTAATAGATCTCTCTCAGTCATTTACGACGATGTATCAAGCGTTTGACTTTTTTTTAGTGTCAATATTCGATAAAATATGGAACGGTTGTTTGCGAAGAAACCCTTTCTGCTTAAACTCAAAAATGCACGACGTCACGATCGCATTCAGACTTTGACGTCTTGTGACGGTAGCGATATTCAATGTCTTGTCGAATGTTGCTTTAATATTGTAAACGGCGGAGTAAAAATGACTCCTTCACAGAGACAAAAACTCTTAAAATATGCTGATGTTTTGAAAATCCTATCGGGAATCCGACAGACGGAACGTGCCAGACGTATTATTCTACAGCGCGGTGGCGGTGTGTTCATTCCTGCTCTAGTTGTTCCTATTATTACAGCAATTGCCCAGCATTTACTATCAAAAATATGAAATTTACCAAGAAATTTGTACTAATCCCCCAGAGTGTCTATGATACACAGCAAAATCAGCTATTAACCTCTACGGTTAACAAACTGGATCATAGTGTGGAAGATATTTTTAATGACCCAAATTGTCCCGACGATATCAAATATCTGCGATATATGCAGCTTTATAAGCGTGAAAAGACCATGGAGGATGAAGAATTTCGTCGTGAACGTCCTAGGAAAGTGGTTTTTGACGATCAGCCACAACCTCCTGTTGTTAACCCGCAGACAGCGCCTGCGCCCGTTCCTGTGGCGAGCAACCTGATTCCCGCAAATTTACAACAACAAACGCTTGCGAATCAAACACCCGCGCCGCACTATTCGCAAAATCAAGTCCCAAAACCCGGAACACCCATTGCAAACGCTCCCATCACGCTTGAGAATCTAAAAAACATTTACAAAACAAAGCTGATGTCACACGATCTGCATGAAAAAGTAGATCATCTATTGACACATCTCTTTACACATGGCTCCGCACGCGACAACAAATTTATTCTTGGCAGTCTGCAGCTGACTATAACGGAACTGGCTAGATTAATTGAATATGTTTTGTACGACGGTGCGAACAACGCAGCTATAGAATCCAAACCTAGAGGTCTCAAACAATTCCTACAATTTTTGCAAATCACAAACTATGAAACGGTTGACAACAAGTCGAATATACAGAAAACGCGCACTCCAAACCAAAAGACGAATTTTGATGTAAATGAAGAGAAATTTTCAACACCCATGGTCGATACACCACTGAAACACACATCGCGAAGGCTACAAGCAGTTCCGACTACTGATAGAGCTTTGCGCTCGCAAGGTCTCAAGGAAGGTCTCAAAACTGAAACACAAACTCGTAATTCGGTTCGAGGACGCGGTCGTAGTCATAGCATGCGCGGTAATGGTCTAGGTCGCTTTAGTGATTCGTGTACTAATCGTCGTTTTTGTGTTAAACATTGGAACTTGTACTAATTCTTACATTGTTTTTTTGATTTTAATAAAAAAAATGAAAACGACTGCTTCAAATATTGAAAAGCTCTTGAAAAAGCTCTATTACGACCCAAAAAGCCCGTGTTCATATGGTGGCGTCAAACGATTATACAAATCTGCGAAAGAAACAATTCCTACTTTGACTTTGACAAATGTTAAAGAGTTTCTTGCAAATCAAGACACTTACACCCTTTATAGACCTGCGCGTAAACGTTTTCCTCGTGCTAAAACGCGCGCTACTGGTCTTTTCACCCACATTGAAGCAGATCTGATTGATATGAGTAAATACAAAGACTCTAACGACGGGCATTGCTGGGCCTTGAACATTGTCGATATATGGTCTCGGAAGGCGTTTTCTGTGCCTTTGATGCGAAAAACGCCTTTGCTCGTTCTTGAAGCATTTCGTAAAGTATTTAAGGAAAACAACTTTTTCCCCATCTTTATTTATACGCAAGTATTTTTTACAAATTTTTTTATAATTTCTGCGAATTTAGTGACGCAGGAAAGGAATTTGTTTCCAAATCGATTCAAACTTATTTTCAAGAGCGTCAAATTAACCACTACACCCCTCATAATGAGCTCAAGTGTACAATTGTCGAACGTTTCAATAGGACTTTGAAGGAACGTTTGCATAAGTTTTTCAACGCAAAAGGAACGACCCGTTGGATCGACGTACTGGACAACGTCATGCACGCTTACAATCATAGTATCCACAGCACGACAGGAGTAACTCCGGCCTCTGTCACCCCTAAAAATGCCCATTCGCTATATCAGGAATCGGAGATGACGAAACGCAAAATCCCTAAATTTAACGTCGGTGATACCGTAAGAATTTCAAAATATAAGCGTATTTTCGACCGGGGTTATATGCCCAATTTTACCTATGAGACGTTCAAAATTGCAAAAGTTTTGGACCATAGAACTCCTATTACCTATTCGATTGTGGATCTGCAAGGCGAAGAAATCAAAGGAGCTTTCTATGAGCAGGAATTGATAAAATCTACAAACAAGGAAAACGTTTATAAAATTGAAAAAATTATGGGAAAGCGAACTTTGAAAGGCCGTAAACAAGTGCTTGTACGCTATTTGGGGTATTCTCAAAAGTACGACGAATGGATTGACGAGAAAAATGTTTTGAACGTGTAGATTTCAAGCCAGTCATTCATGTCTGCTTCACCGTCTAGTATAGCCGGTTCTACAACTTCGTCCAATATAATCGATTTTCGTTTATTCAAACTGCACAAAAAAGATCTTGTCTACTCTGTTCAAATCTTGATTGTCTTTGTCATTGTCGGTTCTTCCATTTATAATCTAACATTTGTGAAAGACAAAGAGCAAGAATATATTTGGCTGCTTTTGCTATCATCGTCGGTGGCCTATCTTTTACCAAATCCCAATTTACACTTTGTACGCGAACGAATCGAATTTAATTAATGCTTATCGGACAGACAGAGTTTTTTCTCACACTTCCAAGCAATTCACTGCCTTCGAATAGTCCTGCTGATTTTATAACACATTTACCGACTCGTTTAAATTTTGAAAATGAAAAGTGGCAAGTTGGACTGGCTCAAATCATTTACAACTACTCATGGCCGAACCTTCGAACGGATCAGGAATTTGTTAAAATCCATTATCATGAAAACGATCAAACTCTACATGAACGTGTGCCGACTGGTCAATTCAGTACGTGGCAAGAAGTCGTAAACATTTTAAATCAAACTTTGAATGTTCATTTACACACGCGCAAAAGGCGCGCAATTGACAATACCTCAAAAGATTCGATCCGTAAATCTCGATGGGGTCAGAGTATCATTGAATGGCGTAAAAAGAATCCAGGGTAGACACCTCCCTCAGAGTGGTTCTATCACCATTCCAAAGCAAAGGTTGAAAGTGGAGTAATGGAAATGCGGAACCTGCCTACAAATGCATCTACAACCTGGCGTTTGAACTTGGACGAGATGTCTGGTGTAAATGCCTCACCCGCTACTATTCCAACCCCTCCGGCGGAAGAGCCCATTGTAACGCCGCCTCCTCCTCCTTCTATCGTTGGCTCTGCTATCGTACAGAAGTCTGTTTCAAACGTTCCGGCGGAAGTGCCCGTTGTGCCACCTCCCCAACCTTTAGCTGTTGTTCCACCGTCTTCAGCTGAATCAGTTTTGCAACCTGAAGACGTAAAGCCCTCTACCGGTGCATTCAAACCAAGCAAAATTGAAGAACCAAAAGTTCTTGCACCTCTAGCGCTGATATCCGATGCTAGTGCAGACCAGTGTAAAGATTTTGACCATGTTTTTGTGCCAGTGGACATGTACAACAAGTTGATCGCCGAAGGGAAAAAACTAGGCCATTTGGAGGCTGATTTTCTTGAGAAAGACGGCTATGTTGAGGGATATTCGTTGTTAGAGCTTGGAGGCAAAACTCTCGAACAACAAGGAAAAATCAAAATGAAGAAGGAAAAGCTTCAACAAGTCAGGAGTCATCTCGATTCATTGAATTCTCTTGCTAAATCTATCGATCGTATGATCAAATGTTCGACGCAGATGCAGTCTCAAGTTGACGAGCCCCCGTCTGAGCCCGTAGACGTTTCAAAAGATGAAGATTCCGAGGACAATGACTCGTCGAACAACCCCAATATCTATTCAGACTATCAATTTAAAGAAGCAAAAACTTTGAACGATAACGTGATCCCTGGTGCTTTTGGCTACGATACCACAGAGAAACGTATTACCGTTTCGTTTGACACTTTAAAAATTGCATCTGTGGAGCTTTCGGCAGGATTGCAAAACCTATTAGGTTTCAAAGATGGAATTTTGAAGGCTCCCGCAAAGGCAGAATTTGAGATTGATTTCAACAATGATTTAAATACAATCTTTTGTTATTCCGACATTTGCGATGTTAGCGTAGTTGGTAATATTCATTCTAATCTACTTCGTCTAATTCCTGTCGAAGGCAAACATGGCGACGTCGTTTCAAAATCTTTTCACAATATTCAATTTATCCCTGTACGTTCCAGCCAGGTTTCAAGCGTCAAAATTTCTCTCCGTGATCACACTGGCGAACCTATAAAATTCAAAAATGGCATTGTTTCAGTTGTTCTAATTTGTCGTCGAACAGACAGTCGTGTCTAATAAACTTTCTGTTTTAAAAAAATGTATGTGCCCTTTAACCCTTCGGATGATATTGATTGGGATAAATTCTTCACCCATCAAGCGGTACAACATGGTGCGGGCTCCTTCAGCCCCTATCGTGGTTTTCCATACCAGCGAGGTCGCGGAGGTCTTGCAAATATGTTTCGCTCGTTTGCACAGTTCATAATGCCTCTGATCAAGAAATCTGGGATTCGCAACGAGATTTTAAGCGCTGGTTCACGCATTCTGGGAGATGTGGCTACGGGCTCGAGGCTTACGGATTCTGTTTCTCAGAATGCTAAGCAGGTTCTCCGCAAAGTGGCAGGAAACGTATCTCAGAGCGGTGGTCGTAAGCGTCGTGGCAAGTCTGCCAGTTCAACTTTTAGTTCTATTCGAAAGCGGTCTGCCCCTTCGAAGAAGAAATCCAAAAAGACTGACGCAGCTAGTGTATTCTTTTAACAGTCATGTATCATCTTATCGATCCCAGTTCTGAGCCTGTGGCACTTTCGGAGCTTGATTTATTTTCTGTTCCACCCACTCAAGTGGCCATTTCGGATTCCAAATATCGCGAAATCTTTCCTGTCAACCCTATAACAGATGTCGGTCCGTGGGAATTTCGAGTTATGCTCGACAAAAATAACATTAATCCTTCAAAAAATTTTGTGTATATGAAATTCAAAATTGTTAACGATCAGAACGGCGTCATTCCAACAACCATCGCGGATCCCAGTGATCCTACCAGACGCATTGCCAACGATCAGATTGCACCAATTCAGTACTTTGGGCAGACGTTCTTCTCACAAATCAAACTTTTTATCAATAATGTGCTTATTGAAGACACTTCCAACCTTTACCCTTATCGCGCCTTTTTCACAAACGAATTTATGATGGATCGCGAGTCAAAGATTTGCAATCTAGGCCCCGCTTTGTACGCGTATACCGATGGCGATTTGAGTACCGGTACCGATGACGGCTATAAGCTGCGTGCCGGTCTTTGCGATGGCTCCAAATATGTCGAAACGATAGCACCGCTCTGTCTAGGTCTTATGACACAAGATCGTCTGCTTCCTAGCATGATTGACTTGCGAATTCAACTATTCCGCAATACAGACCAATTTTGCTTGAAGAATTTTGATCAGAAAAACCCTACTCAGACATTTAAAGTGCACCTCGAAGATTTGCGCTTATTTGTCAAGGAATACACGCTGCTAGATTCGACAAATGCTGGTCTTGAAAAGGCCTTACTCGGAGGACATGTGGCACGCTATCCAATTAAACAAATTAAAATGAGCACTTTCCATATTTCTGGTGGTCGATCGTCTGCACCCGAAAACACTGTTTTTAGCGATATCTGTCCTAAGCGCGTGCTCGTAGGCCTTGTGAATACTGATGCGTTTTATGGCAACGTCAAACTCGACCCTTTCAACTTTGAACATTTTGATGTGCGACATATAAGCGTAGAATGCGGTGGTCGTAGTTATCCCTACAACAGACACGAACTCAACTATGGGGATAACATTTGTTTGCTCGCCTATCGTGAATTTATGGAAGGTCTCGGATTTACTAACCAAAACGCGAACAACGGAATTACTTTTGAAATGTTCCGAAAAGGATGGACTGTTTACACGATTCCGATCTCAGAATCTTGCGATGATAACTCGTTTGATTTTATCAAGCCCGGAATCACACGTGTTAAAATTGAATTTGCGAAACATGTGCCTGCTTCAGGAATCACTGCGATCGTTCTTGGCGAGTTTGATCAACTCTTGAACATTGACGCTCGTCGCACTCCGTACATTGATATTGCTGCTTCAAAATGAATACGATAGAATTGGAAAGAGTGTGCAAAAAGGATTCGAATATTCGCAAATGTTTCCGAGGCGTATTTCCTGCTGATCGTATCCCAAGAATCAACTCGCGCCGATACTGTATTATTGTTAATCTCGATTATTCCAATGAGCCCGGCTCGCACTGGGTGGCCTTATATGCTCACAATGATCGCATGTTCTATTTTGATAGTTTTGGACGCAGGCCTGAAGATGCTTACATTCTACGCCATATTCGTCGTTTTCGCAATGTGACTTTTAACAAAGTCAGTCACCAAAAACTTGATACTCAGACGTGCGGAGGATTTTGTGTCTATGTTCTTGGCCGTTTGTGTCGCGGCGATCGTTTTGTTAATATCATGAATGATTTTTTGTTAATTTCCGATGACGACGAATTTATTGTATTGTATATGCGTAAATTCCATAATTTTAAACTCGGCTTGATTTGATTTAATAAACCGTTGTCTCTTTCTTTGAGATTGTGATGAATTATGCGGTGTGGGAGGGTCAGGAGAGAGAGAGAGAGAGTTCTGAACAGTCTGGATTCATTCTACTCTTTTTGTGCGATGGAAGCCAGTCGCTTCGCCTGCGATGTCTGCGGTAAATCGTTTTACAGCAAGTTCAATATGCTGCGTCACAAGAATTCACGCCATCGTGTGAACACCGGTGAGAATGGCGGTGATAAGGTTGGTTTAATTTGAAAACATTTTTTTAAAGATTATGCATAGGAAAATGTCGATCCTGCAACAGAGCTGTTCAATATGGGATTTTTCGAGACCCCCATTTTGCCTCCCAAAGTCTTGGCTGCTAGAAAGAAAAGATCGGCAAAACTGCAGGAAAGCCAAAACTCGAAAATTCCAAAGAAAACTCTGAAAGAAGTCTTGAAGCCTTTTGCCGAAAACCGTACTACTCCACCATCGCCATTCCAACCGCAAGTCCCCAATATTCTGAAAATGTGTCTCAAAATCAAAATTTTGCACCAATTCCAAACGCCGTATACCCCCAGATGCCTTTTCATGTTTGATCCATCGTTTTATGCTCCAAATTCTCCAGTCTATCCTTACTACATGTCTGCTTATCTTCCCCCAAATCCTTATCACTTTTATCCTCAGTATTTCCAACAATAAATTCGAATTTGCCGTTTGTTGTTTGTGCGCACACAGGTGCTAATTCTCGCACCTCTAGCGTTCGTCGGAGTGACCTCGCGAACAGACGCTTTTTAGCATTAGCTGTTGGTCATTAGCTGTTGCGCGTTTGCTTCCTGACGTCTACCGTTCACCGTACTGACCGCGATTGTAAATCATCGACGCTTCTCTCTCAGACTCCGAGATGTCCGAATCTGAATCTGCTGAGCCGAAGAAGACTTCTGAAATGTCCCCGGATTCTGTCGATGTGAATTCTGACGTTGAAAGACTCAAAAGAACTAAACGCGCCATCGCTCTGCATTACGAGGTTCGAGACATACTCGAATCAGAAGGCATCAGTGCTGAAGAGAATGCTGACGATGGTTCCGTAGCGGTAAGATTCTTTCCTTCTTTTTTTGTATTATGCGTGAATTCCAGATTACCGAGAGTCCTCAATTGGAAGAAATCTTCATATTGCTCTACATTTTCAATTATGAAGAATGGAAACGCATCGTTCGTCTTCCGTCCGATAAGCGTCTCGAGGAATTTGCACTGCATTTGGACGAGTAAAATTATTCTTGTTCTATTTTTAATGTTCATAAAAAACTTTTTCCCAAACTTTTTTGAGAATCCGATTTTCAGAATCCGATTTCAGAATCCTATTTTTAGAATCCTATTTCAGAATCCTCTGAGATTCTGTTCGGAATCTCTGAGAATCTGAAAAAGAGTGAAAACATCTCCCACATTAGAGGGAAAGATGCCCCCGAAGGGCTCTATCGATCGGAAGTGGTTTTATATCCCAATTTAGTAGTAGAGTGTTTCTCCCCCCTTCTACTCCCCCCCCACAAACGCGTTTTTTCCACGGAAAATAAATTGCTTTGAAACGAAACAAAAACACATTTGAAGAAAGCACGTGCTTCAAGGAGCTCTGTGATCAAGTTTTGAAGCAGGTACGGTCATTCATAGGCCTAAAATTACCAAGAGAAGTTGAAGTTTGCTGATCGTCGAAATCCTATAACTTTGTTCTGACGCTTCAAATCAAAATTCTTTCCGAGATAAATGTTGTTTAAAATCACAAGTTATGTATGATACAGTCATTTCCATGCTCCTGAAGTACAAAAAATGAGAAAATTTGGATGTTCGAAAAAGTGAAAAATTTCTATGTTCGAAAATTATAACTAACTTTGTTCTCAAGCTTCAAATCAAAATTCTTTCCGAGATAAAAGTTGCTTAAAATCACGAGTTATGTATGGTAGAGTCATTTCCAGGCTTGTCAAGTCAATTCAAAGTCCAAAAATACAAAAAAGGCAAAAAGTGAAAATTGACGAAGCAAATGAAATGCGACCCCCCCCCCCCACAAACGCGTTTTTTCCACGGAAAATAAATTGCTTTGAAACGAAACAAAAACACATTGTGAAGAAAGCACGTGCTTCACGGAGCTCTGTGATCAAGTTTTGAAGCAGGTACGGTCATTCATAGGCCTAAAATTACCAAGAGAAGTTGAAGTTTGCTGATCGTCGAAATCCTATAACTTTGTTCTGACGCTTCAAATCAAAATTCTTTCCGAGATAAATGTTGTTTAAAATCACAAGTTATGTATGATACAGTCATTTCCAGGCTCCCAAAGTCAAAAAATACAAGTTTTCAAAAAAAATAATTTTGTTCTAATGAGCCGTTCGCGGTTTCAAGCTAAATCGTTCAACTTAGACATGCATCGCTTAATCTTTGAGATAAACGTATTAATCATGCATAAATCGAATAATTAATAAATAAGCAAACTGGAACTGTCTAGAAAGTCTAGAAGTCTCAAAATGCCTGTCTGAAAGGGCTTTGGTCTATGATTTAGTCTGAAAACGCCTGTCTGAAAGTGCTTGCCTGAACATGTCTGTCTGAAAATGC
>MQUG01004351.1:0-11164 GCA_007213375.1 Steinernema feltiae | reverse complement strand
TCCTTCTTCTTCAAAGTGAACGAGGCTTCCTAGAAAATCCGAAATTAACACAATTTAGGCCGATCAACTACCTCGACTTACCAAAGTCGAACTGTATCTTTGGAACACACGCCGCTCTCTCTGTCCGTCCTCTCGATACGAAACTCGAGACGGGAAGGCAACTTGACTTCTTCAGTAGGCTGTGGAAGCGAAGACCAAAGTTCTTACAAACAGCAAATAAACTCAAAATCGGCTTCCGAGTAGCGTGGCCGGGCCGCCCAGCTCCTGAGGAGCAGCGCGGATGGTGAGGGAAACAGGTTTGATTTCCTGACTTACTTCTCTGGTCAGCTTCGCAATTGCCGGCGGCAGTTTGTTTCCTGCCGGATTCAAGTAGCGAATGGTCTTCCAAACTGCGAAATCACTCACTAAACATCGAAATCACTTTAGCCTCATTGTCCAAGCTGCTTACCGTCTGTGTAGCCTCCCTTCGCCATCCTGTTCATGACAGTCTCCAAATCGTTGCCGATCCTTCCTCCCGGATGCTTTGCCTGTTTAACGCGAGCCTTCCGCAGATCGGGGTACTTTTTGAGCTCCTCAATCAGCACCAGAACGCCTTCTTCTCCGTACTCGCTCGCTGACCCGAAAATACGTGAGGAGCTGATTGTTCTGAAATTCTGCTGAAATTCGAGGATTTTTTTGAGTGTAAATAAGCGAACATTAATAATGTGCATTTTTGCCAATTTCCGTGTGGGAGCCCGGGAACCACAAAACGGTTATATTTTTAGAAAGAAAACTCACATTGAGGTGCATCCATTCGACCGAGATGCCTATTGTTCCAAGAGTATTCTCGTCGTTTGCTCTCACGACGCGCTGCGATGATTCGTCGCGAACTTTTTCTAAAAATGAGCATTTTTACACTGGAAAACCTGGTTCCACTCACTTGAATTGAAGAAAGTAACGTGTGGCTTCTCCTCGATGGCGTAGTTTAAGACCAACCAAGATTGACTGGAACTTGGCGAATTAATGGAATTCCCGACTATTAACGAAAGCGATTAATGCGAAACTGTTGACACAAACGGTGTTGCGACGCGAAATGTGACAATGATAGGTGATACGGTAGCCGTGCTCGGGCCCAAGTTAAACTAAGCGCTGCGGCTATCGCGAAATAGAGGCCAAAGACGTTTCAATGAATTTTGTTTCAGTTTTTTGAAGACAAAAAGAATAAGGTAGGGTGCTGTAGGGTGGTGTAATAATCAGTTTATTAGAATCCAAAAACTGTTGACTTACCTTCGTTGTAATTTTCTTGCATTTCCGAGACAACGGCGTTCCACTCCGCGCGACTGAAGCTCTTCTAGCTGTTCTCTGGTCCACATGTTGATTTCACAGAGGTTTGGCCGCAATCTCATCTCGTTGATCAGTTGCTCAACCGCCTCAGCTCCATGTAAGTGCCACAAGTGCCCGATGGTCATTGTACAATTGTGAGTGCATGGAAGCTCTGAATGAATGATATCCAATAAGCCAATAAGGAGAACAAAAACTAAAAATGGCGTTGTGCGCGATTGCAAAATAATGCAGGCGGAAGACTTTTCAACTGAATTTTGTTCAGTTTTGAAGAAGAAAAAACAAAGAAGGAACGGAGCGGAGTTGATCGATTCCTATTGCATTGTATTGTTTTCAGCTTGCCGACTGCCACTCCGTGCTCATTTTCATGATTTGTGGAGGGTTTTCTTCAATTTCTTCCATGAAAGGAAGAAACGATTGTGGACTGAAAGGGAATGAAGGTAACTACAAGAAGTATGCAATCGTACCCGCTGTTCCTCGCAGTTTTGCGTTCGCCTGCTTTTGAAAGCAACAAAAGCAAGCATCTTTCAGCTGCTTCACTTCTATGCAGCGTCGGTTTCGAGCGTTGTGGGACAGCGAAGGGCGCAGATGGACTGCTCCGTCCTCCTCTTCTGTCGACTCCTCAAGGAAATATACTCACGCGAGCACTCGAAAAACCATTTTCTCACCTCCTCACCTTCGCTCGATGGGCTCTTTCTGGACGATGAAACTAGGGACGACTTGCTTGCACTTGGTGCACTAAAAGGAGAAATTTGATTACGAATTTTCACTTTGAACTAACCTTGTAAGTTTGCACCAATCGTCTCGATCAACTCGGTCATCTTCGATTGTCATTGCCTCACGTATCCATAAAGCCCAATTGCATCTGGGGGACGCACGCTGCTTCGCGAATCTCTTCTTCGACCAACAGCACCACAAAATAACCTGCAAACAAATATGATTTTATGCGCTCTTGAAACGATTGTCTTACTTGTCCATGAACTCTAGCTGCATTTTTGGGACGCATGCTTTCTCCCGGTCCATCATTTCAGGTCGGTTCTTAGTTTTCGGTTATCCGGTTGCCAGTTATCGGTTATCGGTGATCCTAGCAGCCTAGACAAATGAATGGTAGATAATCTCTTAAACCAATTTTCTCCAAAACATTGTGAAAGCAAGGAATCACTGATCTCTATCGCATGTGCTTTACAAAAAAAAGATTAGGGTGTTAATACAATTATCTCGTAATATTCAGCTATTTGTATCGTATCATATTTGACGATTGTAGCACCTGGCAGTGACCTTGTTTTAAATGAAAACCAGGAAAACACAGTTTCAGTTGTAGGAAAGTGCTTTGGTAGACTGGAAAAGATTAGCGGAGCGTGCGCTTTGAGGACTTTTGGTCGAGAACTCCAAAATACGTCAAGAAAACGAAAAAGTTTGCCCCTAACGTTTCACCCTTTGCTATTCAATCACGCCATCGCAAGGATTTTCTCAATGCGATCAGCTCTCTTAAGCGCGAGGTGGCTTTGAGAAGTAATACAAACCTGGTCATGGCGAGTGGATTCAGTCGATCAGCTGCTTTGCTTTGTTGGTGTCGCTTGGCACGGAATTTCAATCCGCTCTGCATGAAATCAACCTAAAACAGTTTTTCAATTAACATTTCTGCAATTAACCCTACAGTTTGGTCCATCCAAGCGATCGGCGCCCGGGAAGAACTCGTCATCGAGTTCTCCTATCGGTCCTGGAAGCGATCAGCACGAACTAACGCGGTGCATTTTAGGCGTGGGCTTTCGCACAGGGTGCGCTAAAAGGAGAAATTGAATGAGGAATTGTGACTTTGAACTAACCTTGTAGGTTTGCACCTTTTTAAAAGATGCCGGAGCATTCGAAAAGGTCGAAGGAATGAAGACATTCTCGTGGATCGGATCGACGACTTCAGCGGCAGGAAGCAAAGACCGAAGGCACAGCGCGTCGGGGAGCATTTGTTGGAGCATTCGAGCTCTCATTGTCAGGCTTTCCGAGAGGGAAGATGACAAGTTGCAGTCATGGAACTGTCTTGAGGAGCTCGCTTGAGGCTGCTGAAACAGACGCTTTTTTGAACAACAGACAACAAAGTTGGTTCATTGATGGGCCCACGGGGAGATAATCCAGCGCACGTAACATTCCCGTCCTCTTACGTCTACTTACAGTGATGGCAGCCATTACAGATAGCTTCATACATTTTGTTTTTTCATGTTTGAAGTGTTCTTTTACAACAAAAACGATTTTTCGTTTAAACCCAGGTCACTGACAGTGACTCGGGCAGGTATAAACTGGGGCTTTGATATTGATATTCGTTCAACCCAATGCTCTACTGGTCTGAAAAATCAACAGAAAAAGCAAATTCACCGAGTTGTTCACTTTCAAGCAAGCAGATAGAGTTATGGTTGCTTTTCTCCTAGCCGTCCGTGACTATTGCGCGACCGGTTGGGCGCCAGAGGATAGGGCGTTTGACCAAATCCACTTGCATGAACGTAACACATAGTATACAATTTGATACTTAGCGCGCTGCGCCCAACGAAGCCTGGTATTCCAAAAACTAGACTAAAAATCTAAGACAGTCAGTATAAAGTAAGCATAGCGCGCAGATGAAGCTTAAATGTTATCATGCAATGCTCTTTCTTGAATTTCCTGCGTCTCGTGATTACAATCCCGTAACTTGAAGTTATTTTCGGCTTAGATACCAGGGCCCGCATCCGGGCCCCAGTTTATAACCACCCCAGTGATTGCAATCGTTAGATATGATACGATGAAATAGCTGAATGTTGAATCCAAAAAAACCTAAACGGGATTGTGTCGTTTGGTACGGCGCCAAAAGGGAGCTTGCCCCCTCTTTGCAACTATAAAAGCAGCTGGAATGATTGCTTGCTCAATATTTCACTTCTGACTAAATTTGACTTTGAGTACAGCACAAATTTCAAAAACTTCAGAGCAAAATGAGGCCCTACTCATGCAGAAAAGCAGTTTGCGGGGAAGGTGAAACGATGTGCCCGAATTTACAATTAAATCTATGCAAAACAAAGTGGTCTACCTTGTAACAGAGCGATGCTTCCGGACCACCGGTCCCAGCACATGCCAATGTGGCTCCACACCACAATCCAAATCTGTAATAGAGCGCTATTGACAGCAACGGTGAAAAATCGATAAATCCAACCTTGTTTTGCAGATGAGTCCCAGAATTTGTCGACGAGAGAATCGCACAGCCTCACCGCGCGAGTGCGGAGTAGCTGTGACTGTTTGTGGACGGCGGCAGCAGCCGCAGCCACAATGCCTCTTCGCTCCCGCGTTGCACTTAGGAGTGCGGTGCTCTCTTCGCGCGCGTCGGCTCGCTCCAGGACCCCTTTCGGTCGTTAAATCGTCAATTTCGCAGCGTCCGAACGTGCGGCATTTAGCGTTTGTCGCAGTAGGAGATTTCGCTCGTTGTCATTCGGCACAACCGGAGACGAAGTGCTTACAAAGAAAAGATCTCACATCTTGTAGTCATCCAAATTGGGTGGTCGATAAATTCTGACCCTTCCACGAGCAGCTTTCTTAGGCAGTGACGACAAGTTTGCCGTTAAGAGTAAAGAGGTTAATTACGCATTTGTGAGGTCCCGCTAAACCACAGCAAACCACAATGTTGGTTTTCGCTCACTTAACTCAATTAATAACTTCTTAACTATGCGCTTTCCTCTCGCGTCTTACTTCAATAACCCGCTCAAATCTCAACTCGATCGAACACGAGCTCTCAATGCTAATCGCTGACTAATCACCCAATTAGTCGCACTCACCAAATGGTCCGCTTTCGACTCCTTAAACTTCAAACCAACCTTAACCTCAATCCTATCCTGGATCAGTCTCAGAGTTCGTCAATGCTGCGCGAGGAATAGTACACAAATCCAACTGTAGGAGTACACAAGACGTCAAATACAATACTCTCAATACATGCCAACTGCAGGCGATGCGCGGGATCGGACCACGAATGATCGGACGCTCCGCTTATATACAAATCATTTTCGAAAATCAAGTGGCGATCGTGAGTAGAAGCGATTGCGCAATTCCTTTGTTGAGGCCACGTTTCGAAATGTCCGTCGTCGTTCGGTTGCGCTTCCTATTGTTCCTCTGGCGGTTTCGCAAGGTTGCGTCATCCTGAGTGCTAAGTGCTCCTTTGTCCATGTGCTCGCTGATCACTGATTGATCTAAAACAGACGGAAAGAATGAATGAAACGCTCTTTCGTAATTTGTGAGATTGTCGTTGTGCCGTCGATGGTTTGGTGACGGTGCTGAGTGTGGCGACAGACAGTTAAGGCGTGTGACGGGTGCTCCAGCAAGGCGGAGCCGCCTAGGATCCTTACAAAATTCACTAGGCAAACCCTGCGGTTTTGTGAAGCAATCTATTTTGGTTCTTTCGGCTCCACGGGCGTCCTATGTCACAATCCTCACAAATTAAAACGGCTTTGCAATCATGCTATCGTTCGCATCCGTTTGCACCTGAACGAGTACACAATCCACTCATTTTCGTCGTGGATCAGCGGGTTTAGCTAGAGGAAAGCTCGCCTATGAGCACGACCGATGAGGTGTGAGCTCAAGTCAATAAGGACTATTTATTGAGAAGACGATGAGTAGCACAAGACATTACAAAGTATACATGCTGCGGCCGCCTCCTCCCTCGATGGAAGGAGCTCCGTTCGCGGACAATTTTCACGCTTGAATTGCTATTATTGGTGATAATAACCAAAATTCGTTTGTAGAACATACAGTATGGCCAGGTAGCATATGGCAAGGTACAGTAGTTCAGAACGGTAAGAGCTATCGGTCGCATTTGACATCCATTGCCTCGTTTGTGCCTCCTCTGGCGACAGCTTTGGTTTACTTAGATTGAGGTTTCGCTTTCGAGTCTGAGGTTTGGACCAGTTTACCACAAGACTCTTGATTTCTTTAAATTCTGAAGCAGACGTCATTAGAACCACGGAAGACCTGAACGTCACTTACGTTGAACTGAAGAAGATCCGCGTGGATGGACGAGTGAAGAAATCAAGCGACTAGAGCTGATGAATCAACCAGGTTTTTGGCCAATAAATCAAAACTATGCGGGTGCAAAACATGCGATGTTCCACCGCAGTAGCATCGCATTTTTTTCCTAACAGGGAAGGTTTTTCCCTTTTTTTTGCGGAAAATTCGCGGTTCACGGCAGGAGCGTGTGTTTGTGCCGCTTCTGCGTAAACCTTTGAGTGTATCGAAACCTCTGTATAACTAACAATTCAACATCAAAGATTTTGTATGAGGACATAATAGTGCATTCTTCTCCGCCAGGCCACAAGTAGGCGCTGTCTGACGCCTCGTAACAACACATACCGGAGTGAGGAAATGCGCATTTGATAATTGATGCAAGTATCTGAAGCATATTACAACCACAGCTTACCATCCCCAGGCCAATGGTCAGGTGAAACGTTACGATAGGCCGGTCGCAGTACAAGCCACGCCAAGCCTTTGATAATTGCGCTAATTGCGCTTCACAATCTTCTATGAAAACGCAAAGCTGCGCAGCGTTTCGCATGACTTCTGCGCGCCAAGAAGACCGAAGCGTCTGACTGGAAAAACAACCGCGCAAATGGGAGGAGCAACTCCAGGATTGGCAAACAGCCAAGCGCACGCGTCCTCCCTCCACTGAGAAGGAGACAAGTCGACGGCTGCCGGCCACTCGCGCGCTGTTGTGGCGGCGTGCGGCACGTTAACAGTCGATGCTGCGAGCTGCGTCTACAAAATAAGGTTTGGTTATTGATTTTTTCCTGTCAATATGGACTGTACTGAATTGCAGACCTTTGTTGGAATCCCATCAGAGTGCTGCGCCAGAGAGAACTCCGACACAACGTGGTTAGCAGAATTGTCTACTTGTTCCGGAGCAAACGGCGAGATGAATGTGAGTTTCATGTTCAGTTTACTGAAGGTCTGAACCGATCAACTCCGCTCCGGTTCCTTCTTTGATTTTTCTTCTTCAAAAACTGAAACAAAATTCATTGAAACGTCTTCCGCCTGCATTTTGCAATCGCGCACAACGCCATTTTTAGTTTTTGTTCTCCTTATTGGCTTATTGGATATCATTCATTCACAGCTTCCATGCACTCACAAGTGTGCGATGAACATCGGGCATTTGCGATGCCGAGTCGCCCACGAGGCCGCGGCCGGCGAACGACAGGACGCTCGGATGCACCGCCACCAACAGCGTAATTCCTTGTGCATATCGCGTGAATATGCCTACATCGACTTGTTTCTGAAGGTCCTGTGGAAATGTGAGTTTCATTTGCGCTTAAATAAAAGAAAAACCATCTGAAAGTAGTCTCAAAGAAGTCGACTAGTCTCTCAGTAGTTGTTAGTAGTTAGTAGTAGTTTCCGTCATTTGCTTTGAATGAAGCAGGACCTAAGCCAGATGAACTACAACAAGTCTATGTCCACGCACTCAAAAAGATCCGCGAATTTCCGACCGACTCGCTGATTGACCCAAAACTAATTTGCCATCGAGTCGGCTTCACTGGCGGCTGAGTTTCCGACGCAGCTTTTAGTTTTTCATTCTTTCAGAGCTTCCATGTACTCGCAAGTCTGCGATGATCTGCGATGACATCGGGCTCGTTGTCTTCGCTCCCGCAGCCTACTGAAGAAGTCGAGTTGCCTTCACGTCTCGGAGTTTCCATATCGAGAGGACGGACAGAGAGAAGCGGCCAGAAGCAGAAAATGCAATTCGAGTTTATGGAAACGGTGAAGAAGCGGCGTTTTCGATTGGAGGCTCAACAATCAAGTACTCGATATCTTCAGTTCTATTCAAGTAAGCAATATTTCGCCTCTTCGATAATGCAAGGTGCTTTAGATACATTTGCCATCAAAAGCAAATGGAACTGCCGTTGGGAGAGAAGCCGTTCAGCGACTTCAGTCGAATTCGTCGAATTGCGTACCAAGATGCAGCTAGACTTTATGGAGACGATGGCGCAGCAGTTTTGCTCTC
The DNA here is from genome assembly GCA_007213375.1 of Steinernema feltiae. Classification (NCBI taxonomy): domain Eukaryota; kingdom Metazoa; phylum Nematoda; class Chromadorea; order Rhabditida; family Steinernematidae; genus Steinernema; species Steinernema feltiae. The sequence continues at coordinate 2,850 of MQUG01004351.1, read as the reverse complement.
AAATGAGCAGCTCTCAAATGCGCATGGACAGGACGCCATGAAAACAGACGACTTAGAAGCACAGCTCGGCAAACTGCGAGATTCGACTCCTCAGCGAGGTCTTCAAGGAGACTAAGATTCCATCCAAATCATCCGGTCTGACGACCCTGCATTGCTGCTGATTCAGAAGCGAACCTCAGTGTGTGTGGTCTTGAAATTGTAATTTCTGTGCAAATTTAGTAGAACTGTTCAGCTGGCAGCTCAACATACCGTAGTTTTGAGTAATAATAATTAAACTTGATGTTTTGTGGAAATTTGGTCTCAATGTCTCGAAGCGATGACACAGCGTCTGCTATCCTGTTAATCAAAGTTGCAATTTTCGGGTTTTTGTGTTATTTCTGTGCCAATTGCGACCTTGATTTGTCCGCGGAAGCACCAGAAACGTGGCCGAACCTTTGAAAAATTGACATTTACTATTTAAGTAGTGACTCTAATTCCGTTTTTTGCTGTTTCCTTGCGCAAATGGCTAAAATTCTGTTTCAGAATTACTACGAAGCCCAGCTCAATTTTACATAAAATGAGTTTTAGTAGTTGTGTATAGAGGTATGCAGGAAAAGAAAGCTTCGCTTTAACCTGTCTCCAGGGCTTAAGCCTGTGGAAATATAACGCCACTCGACGCTTTTGTGGTTAACCTGTAGCTTAATCTGAGCGTAAAGTATGTACACTTTCGGATTTCAATTGATTTGCTCGACTTACAGCGACCAAATCAAGGATTCCTTGATTGCCTATAGTCGTTTCGAATTTGTCGATTCTGTGCATTTCGCACATAAATGGAGGCTTCGCGCCTGAATCGCGCTTAAACGCTAGGCACAAAGCGCAATGTGGAAGATGTTTTTATTTTTAAGTTTAGAGATGAACGTTTGCGGTTCTAAATTGAAAAGCGTTTGGCAATGAGTTCGGAGATTCCTCGGTCCTCGGAGTCCTCAATCCTCGGAGGAACTGCGCTTCGCGCAGCACTCCAAAGCCTTCACTATCAATCACATCTTACTCACCGCTCCTCTGCTCGCTCGTCATCGTGAATCTGTTCACCGCCTCGCACCTTGCTTCAAAGTTGAAACGTCCAAAATATAGTTGATGTTGTAGCTGACCTACTGCGCGCGCTTAATTTGAGCAATTTTTGTTGCTCCTCAGTACCCCGAAGACGCTGCGCTTCTCATTCTTTTGGCCGAAGAATTAAGAAATGCAGAGACTCCGGCTGGCTCTCTCTTCGAGCTCAGTCGGAGCTCGCTCCGCCGTTCCACGCACTCTACGTGCGACCTACCCAGATGACATGCCGCCTACCCTGATAATCGCCGCCGAAACTTTTCCGTTTTTTCCGCGAAAATGGCGATTTCAACTCGTGTCAATTTAGTTGTTCAAATAGTTGTTCACTTGCGCATCGCTCATCAAACGCTTTTAATTTCAGATGGCGGAGACGGTTACAGTTGAAACGCTTGAGCTGAGCTCGAAATCGATTCGTACAATTCGCTTAGGCCGACACTGACAAGATTCTAGCGAGCGGTATGTATTACAAACGGTTTTTTCTTTCTATAATGTGGCATTGTTACAGTGAATCACCTGCTGAAGATGTATGCGATGAAGTCGGAAACGCTGATTAATGAATTGATGGCGTTCATGATCAATAAAAATGTCTCGAGCGTGACGATGGACCTGCTGGAGAGTTTTGACGAGGATTGTCTGGCGAAGAAGCTTTTGTCTAAACCGAAGGCGACTCCTGGCGCCAGGTCCCGATTGCACGCCTCCATTCTGGAAACGGTCGACAAAACAGCTGCACCCGCTAAGATGCTTGGACTGTACGGCAACAGCGATGCTCCCTACGATGAGAGTTTGCTTGCAACTCCTTCATCTAGGTAACAAATTCACTTTTCGTATGGGATAAAATGTAATTCAGCATTTCCGTGAAGCAGGAAAATCGACAAGTTCTCCCAAACTAGTTCTATCACGGAAAATTCTACAATCCGTCTGAATCGAAGCGCACAACCGCCATTCAGTTTGAATTAGTGAATAGGACGACAAAGCGTGATTTCACAGATTTGTACCAACTGATTGACGAAGCAGTCGCCAGTGCTGATCTTCTCATTTTGGTATCTTCTTGTTCTAATGGACTTTGTTTAGAAGTCAATTAGTTTCTAACGGGCAGAAGGACTTCACCGCTTTCCCGTGCTATCCTACACTAGCATTTACCATTGACCAGAAGCTCGACAGAAGGCTTTCGGCGGTGAGTCTTTGAAATATAAGCGCAAGTTCGAATTACATGAATGTTTAGAATATTCACTTGTGCCCTGATCCAGCAGTTATCAGCATCGACGGCGTTTGCTTCGCCATTGGCAATTCAGATGTTATTGCCAAGTTAAGCAAATGCGAGTTTGCTGGATCAACTCAATGCGGAAGAATCGAGCGAAAGCGAGGTGAGAAAACGGTTTCAAGAGTGCTCAAAAGAATACATTCCTGAGCCCGAAAAATGGTGGATCAGTTTATGCTCTCAAAGGAGCAGCTCTCAAATGCGCAAATAGACAAATACGTCGTATGAGAAACAGAAGAGTTCTCATCGCTATCTTCTTTGCAAAAGTAAAATCTCCGCTGGGTGTGTAGCGCTCGCCTTGTTAATGTTTGCCGCGCGGGATTATGGTAATTTTACTACAGCGTTACAGAGATATTACAGATACAATAAAGAATAACTAGATCATCTTCGTCGGCGATCTTCAGAGCTTCGTTCGAGGTCTTCAGTGACGTCGATCGCGAGGATGAGGTCCTCTGGCTTCGGTACGGCGACTTCGAGGATCGGGCATCGGTGGGGTGGGGCTGATGTGG
>MQUG01004349.1:0-23549 GCA_007213375.1 Steinernema feltiae | reverse complement strand
AGAGCGCGGTCAGGGGTACTGTAGCTTGGCAGCCTACCGATCGCGTATTGGATCTTGAACTCGGTGTAGCGGAAGATGTTGGTCACCTTCACGGTCAGCTTGTTCCCCTCGTTCTTGACGAGTTGACTCTCCTGCTGCGGGCAGCAGAACTTGAGGCTCTCGTCGCCCTGCACCTCCACGGCGCCGTACCAGCAATCCCAGAAACAGAGCGCAGAGCGGTTGCCGTCGAATCCAACAAAGTTGACCGCGTAGAGGAGCTTCGATCCCTCGGGCGCCTCAATCGTCCACGTGCACGTCTTCGGGTTGTTGCGATCACCCACTTCGAGGAGTCCGTTCCCCACGACGTGGTTTGTTGCAAACCACTGAAAGTACGGCGTCGCGGTCAGTGTCGCTCCGCAACGGGTCTGAATCAGCCTGGTTACGGTAGGGGTGGGGAGGGAGGCTGACCGATCCTGTACATGATTTGAAAGTCGGTGTAGCGGAAGTTGTTGAACGCTTGAAGGACGAGGAGCTCGCCGGCGGTGTGGAACGACTCGGTCATTTGCGTCTGGCAGCAGAGACGGTGGCCATCGGGTTGTAAGTCGTCGCCTTTCACATCGAGCCCACCGGATCGGCACTGCGCTTCGCAGAGGGAGTCATGGCGGCCGTCGAAGCCAATGAAGTTCACCCAGTACTCGACGCGGTGTCCCCGCAGGCGCTTGGATGTGGTAGGTGCAGAGCGAAGGATTGGTGACGTCCGCCAACGCGAACTCCCCGTTACCACACACGAGGTTTTCCTTGAGTTCCTGCCATCCGACGGTCGCTGCGAGCGTCTGATCGCAGGTGCCTTGAGAGGGTGCCTGACGCTGCACTCTGGTCACGTTCAACTCCCTAAGCGCCTTCTCAGTGTTGTGAAGCGCCGTCTGCTCGGCTTCCAGCGTTTCCGCGAGCTCCTTTGCTTCCTGAAAGGACGTAGAATCGGTGATCAGAGACTCCTTCGCTTACCTCGGGGCGGGCGGCCGGGTCCCGCACGGAATCGGCGGCTCTCGACAAACTCACGAAGAGCAACACTCCAAACAGAATATTCCAAGCGGTCATCGCTGGTTGTTGGTTGGAATGCGATGGCCGGGGCCTCTTTTATAGCTTTGGAAAGTCGTCTGTACTTTTCGGAATTCAACGATCTCTTAATTGATCGCAAACAGACCTCTCGGTACAAACAATGTTATCAAACAGGAACGAATATTCAGAATATTCGCGTGCCCTTTGACGAAAGTTCCTTTCAGCATCGGTCTTGCAACGATTTCTTGCAATTTCTTCAACTTTCTCCTTGTAACCGCATGTCGACTAATCGGTTTCCCTAATTTTCAACTGCTGGAAATGTGTTTTTGGGAGTTTTTCATTCGCAATATCGTTGCAGAAATGATCGCAACGAGAGCTTTCGAGGGCACGCGAACTAAATATTCGTTCCTGTTTGATAACATTGTTTGTCCCCGCAAGGTCTGTTTGCGGTCATATTAAGAGATCGTTGACTTCCGGAAAGTACAGATGACTTTCCAAAGCTACAAAAGAGGCCCCGGCCATCGCATTCCAACCAACAACCAGCGATGACCGCTTGGAATATTCTGTTTGGAGTGTTGCTCTTCGTGAGTTTGTCGAGAGCCGCCGATTCCGTGCGGGACCCGGCCGCCCGCCCCGAGGTAAGCGAAGGAGTCTCTGATCACCGATTCTACGTCCTTTCAGGAAGCAAAGGAGCTCGCGGAAACGCTGGAAGCCGAGCAGACGGCGCTTCACAACACTGAGAAGGCGCTTAGGGAGTTGAACGTGACCAGAGTGCAGCGTCAGGCACCCTCTCAAGGCACCTGCGATCAGACGCTCGCAGCGACCGTCGGATGGCAGGAACTCAAGGAAAACCTCGTGTGTGGTAACGGGGAGTTCGCGTTGGCGGACGTCACCAATCCTTCGCTCTGCACCTACCACATCCAAGCGCCTTCGGGACACCGCGTCGAGTACTGGGTGAACTTCATTGGCTTCGACGGCCGCCACGACTCCCTCTGCGAAGCGCAGTGCCGATCCGGTGGACTCGATGTGAAAGGCGACGACTTACAACCCGATGGCCACCGTCTCTGCTGCCAGACGCAAATGACCGAGTCGTTCCACACCGCCGGCGAGCTTCTCGTCCTTCAAGCGTTTAACAACTTCCGCTACACCGACTTTCAAATCATGTACAGGATCGGTCAGCCTCCCTCCTCCACCCCTACCGTAACCAGGCCGATTCAGACCCGTGCGGAGCGACACTGACCGCGACGCCGTACTTTCAGTGGTTTGCAACAAACCACGTCGTGGGGAACGGACTCCTCGAAGTGGGTGATCGCAACAACCCGAAGACGTGCACGTGGACGATCGAGGCGCCCGAGGGATCGAAGCTCCTCTACGCGGTCAACTTTGTTGGATTCGACGGCAACCGCTCTGCGCTCTGCTTCTGGGATTGCTGGTACGGCGCCGTGGAGGTGCAGGGCGACGAGAGCCTCAAGTTCTGCTGCCAGCAGCAGGAGAGTCAACTCGTCAAGAACGAGGGAAACAAGCTGACCGTGAAAGTGACCAACATCTTCCGCTACACCGAGTTCAAGATCCAATACGCGATCGGTAGGCTGCCAAGCTACAGTACCCCTGACCGCGCTCTCTTTCAGATCCGTGCGTCAGCGCGACCACCAGCTGCCTGAATGGCGGCGTCCCCGACCCGAACAGCTGCGGGAAGTGCGAGTGTCTCCCGGGATTCTCGGGAGCGGACTGCTCCCAGCGCGCGATGCCTACCGGGGGCGCGCTCTGGAGCTGCGGCACCTCGCTCGTTGCAAAGGACAACTGGCAGTGGTATGTCGAGAACAACGTCGTCGGTCTTGGCAGTTGGACGCCGCTGGACTTGAACAATCCCGTCCGGTGCACCTACCACATTGTGGCTCCCGAGGGGAAGCGCGTCGAATACGAGATGAATTTCGTCGGTTTCGACGGCAACGTGAACGGCCTGTGCGTGCCAGGCTGCGCGAACGGCGGGGTCATGGTGCGCGGGCACGGCTCGTTCTGGCAGCCCGAGGGGAAGACCTACTGCTGCCACAACGACTGCTACAAGAGAGAGACGAGTGGCACGAATGTCTTGGTGTTGGAGGCGTGGAATTTGCTCCGTTACACCGACTTCCAGCTCGGATACCGTGTTGTTTGATAGCGTTGCTGAGCTCTGTCTCTGTACCGGTTGTTCAGAACCCTCGACGCTGTTATCGTTTTCAAAGAATAAATGATGATTTACAACTCAACATCAAAACGCGACAAATTTGTGGTAAATTAGAGATCATCGAAGAGTCGATTTAAATCAAAAAGCATTGTTGCGAATGAACGCTTGGGAGGCTTGTGACGGTTGCGACGCTTGTAGTTCGACTACTTCAGTTCCTCTCGGCTTGCGGATCCACTTTTTGATCTCGCTCCGAACATCCGACGAGAAGAGAATCAGCGTGTACGGTACCCATCCGCACACAAAATCCGTCACTGCGTAGCCAAGAGCGTCCAGAAGATCCTATACCCGATAACTGATCAGTACAGTTCTGGTTGTTTTTGGTTCTCTTACAGACGAGTTCTCTTCGCCAATCAGCACGACTCCTGCGACGATTCCGTTCAGAAGCATGGTGATGACGTGAACGATGGCCATAGCGGTCAGTTTAAATTCCACATAACGACGGCCGTTGTTTCTCTTTAGGTCTGCAGAGATTACGGTAGAGTTAAAAAGAAGGTGAAAGCTACCTTTCCACTTGAAGCGCTCCTTCCACAGGATTCGAACAATCCACAGGCTCAGTAAGAACGAGAGCATTCCGGTGCCTGCGGTCAGGAAACAGAGCACGATCACTCCTACTACCCACACCTGAGAAGGTTCGGTTGGGTCGGATGGATCCGCTCCGAAGCAGGCTGCTTGATCGGACTGTAACGGAATTCATCATTTCGTGCACGATTTGACGCAATCTTGTTGGACTGTCTTTAGGATATCGGACTTTCCAGGCCTACAGCGCACCCCCTACGTTGCGTGAAGAGTAATTCAAACTACACAAAGTCAACTTTGTGAGATCGGTGGCTTGAATGGATCACCGATCCGTTATTGTTGATTTTAGTGACGTTAGTCTCTCTCGGACCAACCTCCTGATGAGGATTGAGTCTACTGTGTCCCATAGAACGCGGCTTACACGGAAACGCGGAATACCTAGGCTTAAAACCTAAAACTGAATGAATCGTATGCTTCTCTTCATTTTCAGAATCCTGTTGATAACAACGTGAATCACTACAATTTAGGCTAGCATTTCTAAGCAATTAACTCTCACCGCTCTTAACGTTTGTTGCGTTTGCTCGCCTCCCGATAATAGGTAATTTTGTGATTCAATTGTCTGAATTCATGTTTTTTGAACTTAAAGAAACCCAAACTCACAGCAGACGAGTTACCAGCGATGAGATAGACCGATGGACTGAGCACGGGGCCTGGTAGAGTCAGCAGCAAAGAGCCGGCAATTCCCGCGGTTGTATACAGAATACATCTTCTGGTTTTCCAAATCTTAATTGATGTCATACCAGGTAAGATTCACGCGGTGCTCCATCTCACATGGTCATGCAGGAGAGGATAGGTAATGGCGGTGAAGCGATTGAAAGCGACCAGAAACGCGAGGTAGTTTTGAAGACATTTCACAAAGTAAAATCCTGAATTGCAGACTTCGGCGAAGATCCTCGCGAGAATCGTTTGTTTTAGAACAAACGGCATGTATTCGTAGAGTGGAAGACGTTGGAACACGTAGATTATGATGATCTGAAAACTTAATGGTTTACGATAAGGCTAAAGGACCATCCCACAGCCATTCCGTTTGACTTTAACCACTTTGAAGACTAAAACAACTCAAAAATTGATCTGATAAAGATGAAAAGCTATTAAAACCGAATTGAATTTCGCTCTTTCGCAATTTCCCAACTTTTACTGATTTTAAAATTGCCAGGGTCACATGATGACGCAGAACCGCCCTTTCAATCCTTTAACGAACAGGTCTATTCCAGAACCATGCATTTGCTCAATTTCACACTATCACATAACCCTACCGCTGAAATATCCACAATTCCAAGACATCCGTTGAGAAAGAAGAACGACATATTCCTCAGTTTCGGACTAACGAAGATCACAACGGAGACGAAAGTGTGAATTGGTAGAGTGACGGAGGAGAAGAGGAGACAAATCAGCTCGAGCACGCCAACCATCTCCAACTGCGTTGCTGCTGCTGCTGCTGCTGATGATGACGATGATGATGACCAGCACGCGTGTTGCGCTCTCACCTGAGAGAGATCAGCGGCATGCTGCTGCTAATTACACACACGCCCCGAGGGAGAGTTGACGCTTAGTCACGCGGCTCGTAGCGGTCATTAAGGAAAGCACGATGACGCTGATTAGAGTTATAACAAAGTGAGTGGAAGAGAGTAGCAACGAGTGGGTGATCGTTCGGTTGAAGTGAGGTAAGTGGATTGGTGAGCGGGCGGGGAGGAATTTGAGAGATTTTGGTGAAAATCTGTAATTAGCGACGGTGTTGTTATTGATAAACGCGAGGTTGAGCGGAAAAATTGAATCCGCGTTGATTTTTGCGATCTTATTTTTGACGTTGGCAGCATGAAAATTAAACGCTAAATGTCAGAAATTCGAATTCTCAATGATTTTCTTCGATCGCAACCTTGACTTCCGACTTCCGGGTCACCTCATTCTGCAGTGGACATCAATCAAGCGACCAGTTAAGCAGATGCCACAGCTGCTACGATCAAGCCACGAGGTGCCAACTCGTCGGCAAGCAGTTTGGCGATGCCAAATACGCTGTCGGATGGCTGATTAAACGTCAGCAATGCATGGCGGCTCCCGCATTACAGAACGAGCTGCCGGATGCGGTTTTCTCCCAAATCGTGTCATTCTTCTAAATGCAACATTGCCATCTGTAATTAATAGAAGCAATTGATGGTAACGATTGTCAGTCTCTAGTACATCCTTAAGCACTAGTTTATGCTTGTTTTCACAGTTAACCGCTGTTCACCTAGTGATTAATTGAGTCATTATCCAACTAGCATTTAGCGCTTGTTGCGTTACTGCGGTTGACTGGCGAATTCCCACGTTTGTGCTCGTGATGTGAGGACATATCAGGAGAATCAATCAAAATAACCAAGCTCGCCGCCGGATGATTCATCGCCGCTGGAATTTTTTACGTAAGCGGCTAGTAGCCAAAGATATTTTGCTTTGTAAGATGCTTGTAAAACCAGGCGTGAAGACGTTATTACGTCCGTCCTTTTCTTGTTGCGCGTTCAGAAGCTCGATCTCAGGGGTGCTATTAGCCTACATCAGACAGCGAGCATCTCCTGACCAGCGCTCGCCTCCCAGAAGCTCTAATTGTCATATATTTGGATTGTTTTTGAGTCTGAGATTGAGAAAGATTGAAATTGTTTTTGGATTGTTTCGATTTGTCTAGAAAACACTAGATCGATTGTTTTCCAACAAGCAGACGAGTATTGCTTACAAAGATTAAGCGAGGCACGCCTCGTTTCTCAGCAATGACCGTTGCGCATGACTCGGTCTCGTTTTTGCGTTACGTTACAGCGATTAAGTGTTATTCATCTCATTTTTTGAGCTCCACAAGCTCTTTTAAGCCTTCTCAATCCGATGCGATTGCGTTAACAAACAAACGGATTTATTGATGAGATCAATTCATTATAATTTGTGGCTACTTTTTTGATTGCTGCTGGCGTGACTCAGTCTCTAGGCTCTGTACCGTAGTGACGGAAAGTTTGCTTCCGAACAGTCTCTCCACGATTGCATGGCGCATCTCGGATGAGAAGCCGACCAGCAAGTACGGTACACAACAGCAGATCAGGTCGGAAATCAAATAGCCAAGCAGGTCGAGAATCGCGTTCTCAACGTTTGACAGGATAATCGCTGCGAGGATCCCGTTTACCAGAAGCAGGAGCACTTGTACGGAAGCTATGAAGGTCAATTTAAGCTCCAAATACTGATGGCCGCTCTGCTTAACGCCTAAAACACCGATTTCATTAATTAGCTCTATTTGTATCGTATACCTTTCAACTTCAGCCGCTCTTTTGCCAATTTGATAACAACCGCACCGCTAAAAAATGCAGAAAACACTCCAGCAGCTACAGTAATCCCCGACAGTACATATATGCCAATTAGCCAGAGCGGAGAAAGGTCGGTTCGATTCCAACGGTCCATTCCAACGCACGCAGCTTGTGAGGACTGAAATTCATTGGTAAAACAGCCTATTACAGTGCGATTTGATTCCGGAAGAAGTCTTATCTCATGTGAGAGGTGCACTCAACGCTCAATTACGTCCCCAATGACCAACCAACAGATTGTTTTACCCTAGACATGTGCGGTTGAGAGTTGAAAGCGGTGTTGGTGATTCAGTTGTCGGCTTTAAGCCTTATTATTGGAAAACAATCGGCTTGGTACGCACATGTCAAAAAATACAGACTGAATCACGATTATCATGCTCCACGTGCATTTTAGCATTTTTAGTACATCTTCAAAGACAACTCATTCTCAACTCATTAATTTGTAGCTTCATCACGCCATCAGGAGGTGCAAGAGGGGGTGTCAGTACTCGAAGCTCTTTTAATGTCCAAATGACCAATCAACGGACTGTTTAGCAAATCAGGAAATCTCCCGATTTCATAGTCTGTTAGCTAGCAAATCCACATAGCTAACTTCAGATTGTGACGCAACAAAAATGACGAAATTCGTCAACAAAAACCGCGATTTTCTGCGATTTTTTGACATTTTGACCAATTGGAGTGGCTTCTATTATGCATGATTGCAGCATTTTACGCCCAAATCAATTTCAGACAAAGCCGCAAATGCTTTGATAAGCGCGTAAACGCCCAACTTACAACCTCGGTCTCGTTTCCACCGAACAACATGTATTTCGCGGGGCTGAATATAGGAATCGGGAGAGTAGTCAGGCCAAAAACGGCGAAACCAGCGGTGATGTAGAGCACACATCGGTTAGTTGACCAGATCTGAAAGAGCGTCCAATACAACTAGTGCTGGTCAGTCAGCAGCCTACTCTGCCATGTTTAGCTGGATACTGTATGGCGGTGAAACGATTCAACGCTACTAGAAAGGACAAATAATTTTGAAGACTTTTGAGAAAGAAGAATCCGGAATTGCAGAATTCAGCGAAAATCCTCGCTAGAACGGTCTCTTCAAGCACGAACTGAAGATAGCCGCTGTGAGGAAGACGTTGGAAGATGTACGTTACAAGAATCTGAAAGAAAGAGAGATGAGATCTAAGTGAGAGCTTTACCGTAGTCCTACCGCTGCGACATCAACAACTCCAAGACAGGCGTTGAGCATAAAAAACGACATGTTTCGGAGCTTTCGGTTCAGGAAGATTACGGTAAGAACGAGTAAGTAGACGGGTAAGGTCACCGATGAGAATATCAAGCAGATGACGCCTAGAGGCGTTGCAAGTTGAGACGGCATGTTGACGATCTATCTGAACTTTACACGTAGAAGCTGCCTGGGGAATAACAAGCGCTGATGCACTCAGCTTTCTGAAATACTCAGAACAGATTTTTTTCATTAAAATTGGCTCTGATTTTGGCTGACAACAACACAACAGCGGCCTTTTTTTATTGATTTGGGCGTAAAATGCTGCAATCATGCATGATAGAAGATAATAGAAGCCACACCAATTGGTCAAAATGTCAGAAAATCGCAGAAAATCGCGATTTTTGGTGCCGAATTTCTCGTTTTTGCTCATTGCGTCACAATCCGAAATTAACCATGTAGATTTGCTAGCTATTAGACTAACAAATCGTGAGATTAGTGCTTGATCCAACAATGTAATCTAGCGGCCGAAGCAGGAACTGACGCGTCTTGCGTCCCGAAAGAACCGATTTCTAGGAATTGTTTATAAGACAAGGAATTGCTTTTTCAAACTCAATGATTTGTAGCTTCATCACGCCATCAGGAGGTGCAAGAGGGCTTTCAGTACTCAACGCTCTTTTAAAATTCTAATGACTAAACAACAGATTGTTTCTATCTGATTTTGATTGCGCTCTTTTGCATCTTTTCCACCCATTTCCGCACCAATCCGTGGAATTTGAAGAAAGTAGCAGTGATTTGTTTTGTCACTACAATGAAGTGCTGTATCCTTATTCAAATTGCACGGATTAGCGCTGGAATGGGTGGAAATGATGCAGAAACGCCTTATAAACAATCATTGTTGACTATTCTCCTTGTGGAAGAAGAATTTCAACGATATCCGCAATCGCCTTTTGAAAAAAACAGACGTACAGAGGGAACTACACACAACACACATGAACGTTTCATTCAAATTTAATCCGACATGAATACATCATAAATGGGCTTAAAACCAAGTGGTCTCTTCTAGTAAGAGTAAAGTTCTTCACAGAAGCAATCACGTTATAGCTGCAATCTGGCAATCTGTTGTCATCTCAGCGTCAAACTAACCACTACTACTGTATCAGGTGAAAAACGCTTTGTCATCAACAGCTGAAATGATGCCTGTGTTGCCTGTTTTCACACAAAGTTGGTTCGGAACTCAGATGTCAACGTATGTTAGTGTTTGCGGTGACTATTGATAGTACAAAACTTTGGGATTTGACGCATTTACTGGGCAATTTAGTTGGACTTCAAAATTTGTGTTATCACGCAACGAACGGGTATTAAACGGGTATCATTAGGAACAAAATGCGCAACAAGAACACAAGCTTAAAGTGGCAACACTTGAAGTCAAGCCGTTTCCAAGAGATTTCAAGTCTACTCGGCCCGAAAACATTCAATTCATCCAACATCCAATTGCGCGTTTTGCCTGTCAACATGTGGGCGGTTCGAGAACACGAAATGCCAACAAAACGCGTCAAAGGCGCGCAAACTTTTACCCCAGAACAATGCGTTTGGGGTTAAAAACGGCACTAGGATTCATTGGCTGAAGCGACATTTTCAAGAGCTCTTTCTCTTCGTAGGATCTGCAACCTCCAATAATGTTGGCCAACAGTGAGAACTGTTGCGTCCCGAAAGGAGCGGTTTCTAGGAATTGTTTATTTGACCAGGAATTGCTTTTTCACACTCAATGATTTGTAGCTTCATCACGCAATTAGGAGGTGCAAGAGGGGTTTCAGTACTCAAAGCTCTTTAAAAATCCGATGAGCAATCAACAGATTTTCTATCAAATCAGGAAATCTCCCGATTTCATAGTCTTTAGCTAGCAAATCCACATAGCTAATTTCGGATTGTGACGCAATGAGGAAGAGCAAATGACGAAATTCGACAGACAGAAAAGACACAGACACATAAACCGCGATTTTGCGCAATTTTTTTACTTTTTGCTTAATACATCATTCCTGATCAAACAGAACAGAAAAGCCCAAGATGACAGTTGTTTTAATTGATTTTTCGCTCTTCTTCTGCGTCACAATCTGTTTGGAAACATCAGTCTGCAAAAGTTCTGGCTAAACGTGCAATTTTCACGCCTATCGTTGCCATAGGCGCTTCATTTTTCATCGCTTTTCAAGTGGTCGATTTTCCGTTTAACTCGAGTGTAGAGCGACACAACCGTGTGGTTTAATGGGATCTTCAAAACACAAAAATAAAGATAACGATAACAGCAAGCCGGCAAGGACGATAACAAATATCGTCGAGAAAAAGCAAGCGACAAAACAGGGCTGGACCGCGCTGGACCCTAACTTTAACCCTGCGTACCCGACCGAAAACATAGCAAAAGAGGATAACGGAAAAGCAGAGATTTTGGTTGTTTTTTCTATAACGCATGATCACGATGATCTTAAAATAACTACTATTTTCATTACAAGCAGACGTGACGAAAAAGAGTCGACTTAGATAATCTTATGGTCTTAAGGAGATACGATTTATCTGCGATTTATGACGTTGTGCTCAGAAATGTTTGTTTCATCTTCACCGCATTCATTTCCAGTGTGACGGTCGCCGGTTCGACGCCACGTGCAGTTGAAAATTTCGTGTGGGTTCAGACCAATTTGAAGTTGAAAAGTCCTTAGACTGATCATCTTCGATCAGTGATAGTCTCAACCATTGAACAACAACAGGCATCAACGTAATTTTATGTCTTTTTGCATCATGGCAACTTATGACTGGGCGAGAAATAGCCTAGAACAACAGCTGAGCCTGAGCCCAGACCGCCTTTACACTGGTCCAACCCCGACCCAAACCCACGTCAACGTCGTAGTCGGTTCGTGGCCAAATTTGTTGTGAAAACAACCTCTAACACAACTCAAGACTACGGTATGCCTGGAATCTGTTAATCTGTTAATCTAGCCCACAATTACCCTATTCTTGTATCTATTGAGACATTAATAAGAGGCTCACCTGGAAAAAAGCAATAATTGTGACTGCTTACGCGTACAATCTTTCATCGAGCTACGGTAGCCACCGCAAATAATACAATTATTCCCCTCTCCTTCGTTCTTTTCCGCTTCCAACACGTTGACCTGGAAGTACACGTATTCAGGATCTACGAAATTTCCTTGATTTACAGTTTTCTGACAAACTGACGCTTCTGTTTTCGGTTTGTTCGGGTTCTTGAAAGCAAAGAACGAGACTTTGATATTACCATAATCTCGTCTACCTCTCAAGCTGCTTCCAGCGGCGCCAGCCGGCTCCTGACGTCTCCCATTGAGCTCTTTTCCTGGTTTTTTTTCACAACAACGTACGCCGGAAGAAAAGATCAGCGTCTGTTTTTAGATTCTGTTTATCTCACACGCCGTAACTCGTCACAACTCGTTACTGTATGGATTTGTGACCCTTTGCAAATTGCTGGCGACTCATTCCTTCCCGCGTTTCCGTCCGGAGCACTCATCGTCACACATAGTTTCCGCTGTTAACGAGTCACATGCAGAAGACCAAGAAATGGGCGATTTTTAAAGTGACAGCGGCACATTTTGAAATGCCAGAATGGAATGACTCAAAGCACTATGGAAATTGCAAGAACGCAAGGATTCGATGGGTTCCAATGACTCCAACAATCTAGGGTAACTTTGCGGCCTGATCTAGCAAGATACTCGCATTTTAAAGTTAAGACAACAGAAGCTGGATTGAAAGAATTGGAGTGTGGAAAGAATTTTTTAGGGCCTTCTGAGCCAAAAACTAGTCATAGCTGAGCAGCTCTGAGCTTAGTTTAAGTACATTTTGCTTAGCTTTAGCCTAGATCAACTTTTTACCTTTGGATTCCGAGGCTTCGGTCGGACGACAGGCGTTACGCTAAGGTCAGCATAGGCTCCACAGCGATGATCCACACATCTTGAATTCTTTTCACTATTCGCAAATTGTTCCAAACCTCTCTGTAATGTGGCTAACGTCCACGTTTGCAAAGACCTGACTTTTTCCTGGATTTCTGAATTATTTAACGGCAAAGAAGAAAATAATTTCAAGATTTCAAATATAAACTTTGAAATTCATCTCCACATTCCTTAAGAAGTTTACGTGTATTGGCCAAATGAAAGCCAAAATAATACAAAACTTCCACACCCGCTGACGCCGTTCTACTTTGTGCAAAATGACCAGTTTCAATGGTTGACGCATTAAAAGCACCGTTTTCCGCTTCACTCTTACTATCGCGCTTCTATCGCTTTGCTCAAAACATCAAAAATCCTCCTATTAGACTTCATTTGTACAATGTACTGAATCTGCTCATTCTAGCTATTGCTGACGATGTGTTGCATGGCAGAGCAAGTGGTTGCATTTGTAGACTTGCCCGGATTGTAGGAATTCATCGGTCCTAATCATAGCCAGAACATCACAACAGAAAACGCCCGAATTGTCCCTTTGAAGCAGTTCCGCCTAGTAGAAGCTCTAAAACCGCTAATCACGAGTGCATCGTGGCTTCTGCAAGGGTTTAAACGCGTCGCCAGACGCTCAACCCTCAATTTAACGCGCGCACGCGCCGCGTGTGGCGAGAAGGTGTTTTTACGGCGCAACCCTCTGGATTAGCGCTTCTACCAGCGCGTCGCGTATGCGGCTTTCATCTTAATTGCGCTCTCTCGCTCACTCACTTGTCGCTGGTTTGTGCGGAGGAGCGGCGCTCGCGGAAAGAGTGAAATCCCGCTTAGTTTTTTGTGCTACGTGAAGCAGTTGAGCAGCCGCAGAATGATGCGCTCCAACGAGGACATCTATTTCAGTGTCAAAGGTGAGTGCGGGACTGATTATCATGGGTTGGAATTTGCATTTTGACTGTAAAGAGCACCCGTTAGACTCTCCTCTCAATTCGCTGCTCTTTGGCTGTTTCCACTCCCAAAATCACAATGAAAACAAGGTTTTTAAGTTAATCCGTTACAGTAATCTTCGCAATTGTGAACATATTCCTAAGTCCGCTGATCATCTTTGCCGTGGTGAAGAAACGCGTGCTGCAAACATCGCCCAATCTCTTCTTGTGCTCTCTTTGTGTTTTCTGCTTGGTAAGTGCACCATATTGCTGATCCGTGCATTCTGCAAAACTCAATTTTCAGATTTTCGAATGTCTCGATATAGCATCCTTTATCGCCAAGGGTTTCTACGACAAAGTGCGCGTTTTTCAGGTGAGCATTTTGGAGTTTGATTGAACATGATTTGAGGCTTTTTTGGCCATCTTACAGTACAGCCTCGAACAGAACAAAGCACAAGTCACACTTTCAACTCATTTCGTTTTGTTTTCCTTGTGTTCATGCTGCTAAGGCTTCATGCGGTCTGATTTAACGACGAGGATAACTAAGGCTACGTTGACAAAGCAAAAAACAAAAAAAACAGATGAAACATTGAGTTACACGCACTAGGGAAACCTTTTGGTTGTTCTCTCTGGACTACGGTAGTTTCAACCGAATCACTTCAAAGCCAGCGGTCAGCACTTTTCTTCTAGAAATCTAAACTTCTCAACAATCACGGCAACGTGATCAGTTGTAGCTAGGCAAACGAAAACGACCAAAATCGACTAAGCAAGTTTAGCATTCCAACGATTCTCTAGAAGGTACTGTAGCGGTAGAGTCTCGTCACGCGGCAAGGGATGCGATAATCCGGCGTGGGCATGCAATCGTGTAGTAAACCCTTAGCGAGTGTCCATCCCTTCTCCTGTTCAGTCGCTACAATACGCGCGCGTCCCTTGTCTGCGCTCGCTTGCTCTTACAGCAGCGCACAATGGAGAGAAGATGTCCACACAGGTTCACCACGCTCCTTCTATGTGAGTCAGGTGCATCCTTCCTTCCGCTAGCGCTTTGAAAATGCCACAAATCCGGCTCCTTTCTCGGAGTCTTAAAAAAGCTTCGTGGGAGTGAAGGAGGGAGCGCCTCGGATTTGTGGAATGTTCAAACTAGTAAGCGGATTTTCGCCTCGGCTTAGGCATGTTTGCCGGTCGCTTCTGATGTTTCTGATCCGATCAGAAAGCACTCGAAACGTTTGGGGGAGCGCGTAAACACCGCGTTCAACACGAATTCCACATATCTTTAATTGCGCTTCTCTTCTTCGAGTAGTCAGTCAAAGCGTCGTAACGTCATCATTGCTTTCCGATTAATTTCCGCCAATTTATCCGGTCAAAAGCGATGATAAACGTCATTTTCAAGCAACAGCGGCTTTGCTTCTTGCAGAGATCGCGTTTGTTGAGTCATTTGTACGTTTTGCTTAGTATTAGCGTTTGTTTTGCTAATGGAAGGCACAGTCATTCGTGGGGAATAAAGCGAATTTCCATTTACATGATGGCAACGATTCAATTTCTGACATCAACGAGTGGAAAGACTCGTTTTAGAGTTCTGAAATCCTCTGCCGCATAGAGCGCATTGTCTTGCAATGGCTGGAAGTAACCTTTGAGCAAAGCGAATAAGCCACATCCTCTCTATTTCTAGTCTAATTGGCGCATTGATAAGACAATTCTGGCCATTTTTTTGTTTAAATTTATTTTTTAAGCATATTTCAGCACAACCGAAAGGTAAAGATTTGTTTTTGACACCTAAAAATACCGTTAGGATTAGAGAGCTAATGTTAGTGAGGTCATACCGATAGGCTCCGCGTGGTCGGCAAGCTAAAAAGCAAGCACTCGTAGCGCGATTCATCTAGTCTGCAAAAAAAGAGCTTTTAACAGCTCTAATCTAAGCATCTATCGACATCTCCGGGGGTTTGTGTTTTGAAGAGCATGTGGGCATAGATCTAAAACCGAAACGTTCACCAGAATGCAAACTTGACATTTCCAGACGAACTAAGACCTTTGCAGGAGATTCTGCTAACATCGTCGCCGCTCCTGCTCTCGGTAACCGCGTACGCACGCTACCGACTCGTCTCCGAGCCCTACAAGAAACAGATCTCTAAACTGTGGTCACTGTCGACTGCTTTCCTCATCTTTGTCTACTCGGCGTCCGTCGCCATTCTCTCCAGTGTGAATGTACGTTACAGGCTAACGTAATCGATGGTTTCATCCTCATTTTAGACGTTCCACTATCGCGCGGTCTACGATGTCGCCTCGATCATCATTCGATGTGTAATTCCCTTCGTCGTGATCACAATCTGCCATATCCAAATCGTTCGTCTGCTGACAAAGCAAAATGAGAAAATCAAAATCTGCAAAGTGATGGCGAGGTTGGTGAATGAAGCTTAAAAGCCCACGGTACAATTTAGCGCTCATTTAGCGCTCGCTGTGTGCAAGGGCTGCGTCGGAAGCAGCGACTCAAGCGCTTGTTGTTGGCAATCCTGCTGGTGTTTCTCACCACTTCATGTCCGTTGGAAACATTAAAGCTGTTGACCCTGACTCATGTGTATGATGTCGGCGAAAGCTACCGGAAAATAGTGGAATTATCAGCCATCAATGGCACATTACTCACGCCGCTCATATACGCCTGGTGGAACGATAGCCTGAAACGGGAAGTATTTGTGAGTGATAAACATTAGTTGAGTCACCGTTGATGATGTTTTAGAAAATTCTCTCGAAATTCATCTGCAAGCAATATCGCAAGTTCTCCTATAGCTCCTACGTCTCCGTTTCTATGCGAATTCGAAGGAACAGCGAAGTGTGACACGGAGAGATCTCGAAATTGCCGTTTAATTCAACGTTCAGAGGGTTTTCATGCTCAAATACATTCGCCCCACCCCAAGTCAATAAATAATTGTGGAAACGATGGTTTCTGCTGGTCGCGTTTATCCCGATTTCTTGTCGCAGTCGCACATCTGCTGGACGCTTCCCCATCCGTTCGACATTTTGACGTTCATGACGAAGTAGAGACGGAGGGCGTTGGTGCCGCAGTACTGAGTGACGATGTAGGAGAAGAAGGAGAGGCGCTGGGTGTCCGAGGTCAGCGTGGAGTTGCGGACGACGCCGTTGTCGATTTTCAGGATGTAGGGCTTGAAGTTGGTGCACTGCGTGCCGTTGAAGCCCGAGCAGCCGCTGTACAGACTGTCGACCTGAAATGGGAAGTGAGCGATGCGATTCTGGATTCTGGCTGTTCCGGCCCACCACAATGGAGTGATTGTTGTTGAGCTTGAAGAGAGGACCGACCGAGCCACAGTCTCCCGTCACCGGGTGGTCGTGGGAGGAGCGTGGTAGTCGGCGTAGTCGGGGCGACACTCGTGGTGGGTGGAAGGAAGGAACGTCCGTGGCTCCGCCGTTCAAGACGACCATCTGAAGCAGAACACGAAATGGAACTAGGAGGAATGAAACGCACGATGTCGTAGCAGTCGAGGAAGTCTCCGAAGCAGCCGAATTCAACCTCAGCGACCATTTCAAACTCGCGGATGATGGCGAAGAGCCACTTGCTGATCAGCATGTACTGCTTGAATTCATAGACGATCTTCTTGGCTTTGCCCATCTTGTTGAGAGAGACGTCCTGGGAAGGAGCCTGGCATTTGCTGGTGAAGTCGAGGGTGGAGGTCTGCTCGGCTCTGGTCAGTCCGTAGCTCGCGTTGCTGCAGTCGGCGTTCATGTCTTTGACCATGGCGCACTCCGATTCGCCGGCGCGGATGGAGAAGCAAGACTCGAATTGGAAGAAGCGGAACCACTGCAATTCACCGAGTGAATGGAGAAGAAAGACGGAAATCTCACCGCCATGCTGACGTCCATGAACATCTCGAAGGTTCCCCAGGCGCCGATCTCGATGCTCTTGCACTTGGCCTTCAGCGAGACGTGCTTCTTGAAGAACGCCTTGAACTTGATCTGGATCTCCACCATCATCTGCGAGAAGGAGAACGAGGCGCTGCCGAAGATCGCTTTGCGCTCCGCCACGAGCGCCTCGCAGTCGGTCCTCTCTTCGCCGGACAGCGTCACCATGAAGGCCTCGATCGCGTCCGTGAATTCGCACTTGCCGCCGCTCATCACAATCACCGAGTGGCACGACTGGCCGTTGATCTGAACAGTACACCGGTAGAAGGACAGAAATGATGAACCTACGATGATGCGATGTTGAAGAAGTCGTTGAGCATTCCCAGGAGCCGACCATCATGTACTGGACGATCTTCTTGATGGAGATACGCTTGCCGCAGAATCCTTGATCTCGTAGCTGGCGCGCACGATCATCTCTTCCTCTGTGAGCGACAGCGTTGCAGATGATGTGGTCGCGGACGTCGTACACCATTCCGAGGAAATCGTTTGGTCGGCTTCCGCTGAGCGACTTTGGACATCTCAACCAGCGACTTGGACCAAGAACGGTGAACTCCCGCGCCGCCTTGAGTACAATCAATGATGGCGTACACTCCATCCGTCCTGCCCTGCTGCTCTTCAGAGGGAGTTTGAGGCTTAGGTGTGCCTGCGGACACTCCAGGAGAAACGGACGCAGTGGGAGCTTCGGTGGCACCGGAAGGAGTCGGGACTTCTGTAGCTTCAGAAGGCAATTCTGGAACATCGGTCGCTGCGCCGTTCAAGATCGACATCTAAGTAAATGACTTGCAACGACAACGCCTTGAAATGACAACGCACGATGTCGTAGCAGTCGAGGAAGTCTCCGAAGCAGCCGAATTCAACTTCAGCGACCATTTCAAACTCGCGGATGATGGCGAAGAGCCACTTGCTGATCAGCATGTACTGCTTGAATTCGTAGACGATCTTCTTGGCTTTGCCCATCTTGTTGAGAGAGACGTCCTGGGAAGGAGCCTGGCATTTGCTGGTGAAGTCGAGGGTGGAGGTCTGCTCGGCTCTGGTCAGTCCGTAGCTCGCGTTGCTGCAGTCGGCGTTCATGTCGTTGACCATGGCGCACTCCGATTCGCCGGCGCGGATGGAGAAGCAAGACTCGAATTCGGAGAAGCGGAACCACTGGAATTAGATCAATTAGCTGAGAACAGGAAAGCTGAAATCTACCGCCATGCTGACGTCCATGAACATCTCGAAGGTTCCCCAGGCGCCGATCTCGATGCTCTTACACTTGGCCTTCAGCGAGACGTGCTTCTTGAAGAACGCCTTGAACTTGATCTGGATCTCCACCATCATCTGCGAGAAGGAGAACGAGGCGCTGCCGAAGATCGCTTTGCTGTCCGCTACGAGCGCCTCGCAGTCGGTCCTCTCTTCGCCGGACAGCGTCACCATGAAGGCCTCGATCGCGTCCGTGAATTCGCACTTGCCGCCGCTCATCACAATCACCGAGTGGCACGACTGGCCGTTGATCTGGAACCTCGCAGCATAGACGCGTCAAGGCAAAGGCAACATTTACCGTGACAGCGATGTTGAAGAAGTCGTTGAGCATTCCCCAGGAGCCGACCATCATGTACTGGACGATCTTCTTGATGGAGATACGCTTGCCGCAGAATCCCTTGATCTCGTAGCTGGCGCGCACGATCATCTCTTCCTCTGTGAGCGACGCGTTGCAGATGATGTGGTCGCGGACGTCGTACACCATTCCGAGGAAATCGGTTTGGTCGGCTCCGCTGAGCGACTTGGACATCTCGACGAGACCTTTGACAAGAACGGTGAACTCGGCTCCTCCTTGGCTGCAGTCGATCAGACCAAACACGCCTTCCAAGCGACCATGAGCTTCTTCTGACGGGGATCCAGGTTTCGGTGTTCCTCCCGAAACTAAAACACGAAGAACGCCGTCGTGATAATTCAATTTCGAGAAATACCTTCTCCTCCAGAAGTGACGGAAACGCCGGGAATTTCTGTCGCGCCAGAGTGACCTTCCGACACTCCTCCGGTGACGGCCACACCAGTGACAGCTTCAGATGCACCGGAATTCCGCCGATTTCAGTGAATCCTCCACTGACAGCTTCGCCCTCCGAGAAACCTGATGAGAATCCATCGGACGCTCCTCCAATGATGGTGAATCCACCGCTGACGCCTTCGCCCTCGGAGAATCCCTCAGAGAAACCGCCGGGTGCTTCGGTAGCGCCGGAAACGGGAGCGCCGGGGACTCCAGTGATTCCTTGCTGGTCAACGGACATCTGAAAGCTGAAAATAAGGAACGAGCGCTTCACAATCCGAGAATTACGAAAGAGAAGCAGCCGAGGAAGTCTCCGAACGATCCAAAGTTGAATTCGGCGCCAATGTCGATGGAGATGCACATGCGGGCCTGCATGAACTCGAAGGTCTTCATGAACTCGGAGAACGACTGGACGCACTTGCGCATGCGCGCAAAGTCGGACATGCTGGCGTCGTTGATGAAGATCTTCACATTGGAGATGAAGTCGCCGAGCTGAGTGCGCTCGGCACGGCTCCAGTCGTTGGTGGTGTCGTCGATGGACGCCTGGATGCCCTTGATGAAGGCGCAGTTGTCGCCGCCCATGAAGAGGTTGTTGATGTTGGCGAAGCGGAAGAACTGCTTGCACACTCCGCGGAACTGGCCGAGCACTCCGAACGAGCCGCCGACCTCAATGTCGGCGAACGACTCCCACGCGGTCTCTGAATACTGGACGGCAAACTGCAGGAAGACCTTCTCGATGAGCACCATGCGGTACTGGTACTCGTAGGAGCCGGAGACGACTGTGTTGATCTGCGCCACGAGCCACTGGCACTGGTTGAGCTCTGCGGCGTTCTTCGCCTTGCCGCACCTGCCCTTGATCGCTTTCACGATCTCGCATTCGCCGTCCTGGACGACCGTGAGCTGCTCGGTAGACTGACCGTCCACCTGTTCGGCCACGCTGATGAAGTCGTTGATGGAGCCAAAGCCGGAGATTGAGAAAAACTGGATCTTGAGCGCGATCGACTTGAACTTTTTGAAGAAGAACTTGAGCTTGTAGCCGCAGAAGGCGATCTGCTCATCGGCCGACAGCGACGCGTTGCCGATCACCGTCGCGTCCAACTCCTCCTGGAGCTCCTGGAACTGCACCATCTCATCGCCGCTCAGCTGCAAGCTCGCATTGTGGAACGCCTGCTTGAGGGGGCAGTCGCCGTTGTCGTCTTTCTCCACCACCGACTGCCGCTCACTGAAGCGCGAGCGAGATTCACGCGAATCCGAGCCCGATCCCGCATTTGCTGAAACGAGATCTTGTAGAATTCATTCGTTCATTCCAAAATCGCTCACCCGACGAGAAGAAGACGATCACAACTAGAGCAGCCACAGTCAAACCACGACGCCACATGACTGAATGCTTGACTTTCTGCGGTTTTCGGTCCCGCTTTTATAACATCTGAGCATCGGCCTACAACTCCGCTAGTTTGTTTGCCACGCTTCATGTTCTGTTGGCACCCGTGTTCAAAACAGACACGTACAAACAGCACCCTCATCCCGTATTCAGTTTTCCTGTCCCACCTCTCAGTGTTGCATTGGCTGTGTGGCTGGGCCTGTCAACGGAATGGCATTGATGCTGATCTCGAAAAGGCTGTTATGCGATAGGCACTGGAAAATGTTTATTCTCGAGTTACGAGTCAACACGAGAAATTGCATATTCAGTTGTCAAAGAATGATGAATGGACTCTAGCACCGCTTCTGTGGACGTCGCTTTGTCTCTACCGTTGAATCCGAGCGATCAGTAGTGTTCTTCGTTAAAATCAGCTGATTAGGCAAAATTAGGCGATAAAACAAGGAAACGCTTTTCGACAAAACTCAAACTTGGACTCTCTAGCGCTCAATTCAGAGGTCATCTTTCCACTGACAGCGTATTTTAGCTTTGAGAGCCAATCCTTTGGAATCGGCATTCAAGTGGCTCTGACCAGAGCGAGTTTTACTTTTCGATATGTCTGCATAATTGTTGGTCGTGTGAAGAAGGTCCTCGTGAGGTCCATGTGCGGTTGTTCGGAGCGGTCGTCCCGTCCGCCGCCGATTGTTCGATGATTTGGATACCGCAGAGGAAGCAGATCCAGAAAAAGAGAAGAGTCATTAGATCGCAGGTTCGTGTCGCAATTTCGACTTGTTCCTTGTTTTATCGCCTAATTTTCAGCTTGAACAGATCAGTACGGACCGCTCGACTGTAGAGAAGATGTTCGTGTGAAGAAGGATTGCTACCTCGTTTCTTCAGCGCGCGTGGAGCCCGCCGGCGATGCCTACAGCAGCGAGCAGACGCAATCCATCGAGTACTATCGGATTCCCAATTTTGGAAACAAACGCCTTGTTCGATTTGGATGGAACGGAACGAGAATGAAATCGAAGAGGTTTGGGATTTCAAGCAATTATCGTCATTCCCATCCATTTAGGGTCACGTCTAGCGAGTGCGACTGCATAGGACTGCACGATAAGATCGTGGAGCAAGCGGAGAAACTGCAGAAATCGACTGAATTCACAGAGGAACTTGAATTTCAAAAAATGACATCTCGCGTATTATGTATTTTTGTGCAATTTTACTGACAAATAATAACATTTTAGGCATTCTTGAATCTTTGCGCGCTGCTCGGGTTGATAAGCGGCGAGTGAATTGTGATTTTCGGCTGAAAGAACTCATGATTGTGGCACAACGACGATTTTATGGACTCCTACCCGCTCCCATTCGATGTCCCGATATGTGATTTCATTGCCATCCGGCTTCGCGTCCGTTACGAAGAGAACTGTCATCGTTAGCACAATAATTATACTAAAATAAAATGGTAAATCTGTAAAGGTGCCAAAACTTACCCAAGTAGTGTGAAGAGAAACGGCTGATTGAAGCCGAAAACCGACATAATACTACCCATTCTCAAGGGGTGCACCACGTGGGAAAGAGGAAAAGGCAACAGCGGCTGTCGACGCGTTCGACGCGAGCAGTAGGGGAAGATGGATCGATTATTGAAGAGCCTCGAGGCCGGCGGCCCGAAGTGACGTCACTCGCGCTTGCATTGCTTAGTGACGGGCGACCTGCATTGTTTATTCACCTTTTTTCGCGCCTATTTACGCAAATTGCATCCATGAAATAGCACACAACAAGAATGCAGTCCATCCGCTTCCATCTTTCGCCCAACCTGAAGAGCAATGCTCTCAACATCTCAGAGGAAATCGCTGTCGATTGGAGATCATCCCGAAATTCGAACACTACAAGGCGACCTTGGCCGATCGGAAGAAGGCGAAACGCGACTCTTTAAACATAGGAATTGCAAAACTATGCACACCGCATGGCGAGCTAGCCGAAGAATTTTGGAAAAATGCTCTAGGTGCCGGATATTGGAACAGGTTGCCAGTGCAAACTTCTTTCCTTAAGAACAGGCCAAACTTTTGCGATCGGCTGTAGTGAGTGTTGTTGTGAGGGTTGTGGATATGATAAATGGTTGCGATAAATCCTTTTTACGACTTGGACACCGTAGATGTTAGAAAATGTTCTCACACAGGCTCCACGACAACTGAAAACCATAAACAGTCATTTTAGATTACTGTATTCATGGTTAAGATCGACTTGTCGGAATACGATTGATTTGCTGTGACAAATAGCAAAGTTTCGAGAACAAAGATCAAATTCATAACTGTCAAACCCGACGGAACTGTTTTGGCTGTTTTCCGAGCTGGCAATGATTCCAATGCGTGGCAAACACTTCTGCGCCGCTATAAAACGGGGATCGCAGACGGAAGCTTCATTACATTGGACACCGCGTCATGTATCGTAGTGGAGTCGCTGTAACTGCCGCCCTTGTGGCGATCGTCTTCTTCTCGTCGGGTGAGCGATTTTGGAATGAACGAATGAATTCTACAAGATCTCGTTTCAGCAAATGCGGGATCGGGCTCGGATTCGCGTGAATCTCGCTCGCGCTTCAGTGAGCGGCAGTCGGTGGTGGAGAAAGACGACAACGGCGACTGCCCCTCAAGCAGGCGTTCCACAATGCGAGCTTGCAGCTGAGCGGCGATGAGTTGGTGCAGTTCCAGGAGCTCCAGGAGGAGTTGGACGCGACGGTGATCGGCAACGCGTCGCTGTCGCCGATGAGCAGATCGCCTTCTGCGGCTACAAGCTCAAGTTCTTCTTCAAAAAGTTCAAGTCGATCGCGCTCAAGATCCAGTTTTTCTCAATCTCCGGCTTTGGCTCCATCAACGACTTCATCAGCGTGGCCGAACAGGTGGACGGTCAGTCTCCGAGCAGCTCACGGTCGTCCAGGACGGCGAATGCGAGATCGTGAAAGCGATCAAGGGCAGATGCGGCAAGGCGAAGAACGCCGCAGAGCTCAACCAGTGCCAGTGGCTCGTGGCGC
>MQUG01004347.1:0-11221 GCA_007213375.1 Steinernema feltiae | reverse complement strand
CTCCGTCGGGTACAGCGGCATGTCGTTCAGCTGTTGCAGCTGATTAGCACGACGCTCGCAGTGGAAGATCTTAAAGACAATCAATTAACTGAGTCTTTTAGAATAAAAAACTTACGATCATCTCAATCAGGTGTTGTTTGTCAGGCTTATCCGACCCGTCGTCGTCTCCATCGCGAGCCACAAGGCGTAGGTACTCAGCAAACTTGTATATGTTTTCTTCGTCCATTTCGCCGAACACTGAGAGCAGAGCCTTCCTGGTATCAACGGCCGCGACGTTCAACAGATAAAAGTTCTTCATGCTGTCCCGGAAATGCTTGAAGGCTGCCTTCTGCAGGTCGGCTACGTGCTTGTAGTGTTGTTCGACCATCTCTGTGCTCGTCAACGGCTGGCCGTTTATGTCGTCGATCTCAAAGCGGACGTACGACTTCAGCATCGTCACGAGCTGACAAAAGAGGCTTCCAACATCTTCCTTGATCAGGTTTGACAGTGTGCAGTAGGTCAATAGATGACTAGCTTGCACGAGAGCGTTGACGAATCGCCTTGTAATCAGCAAAGATTCCAGGTCAATGGTAAGCGCTATAAAGCGCTCACAGTACCGTACAGAGCTAAGGTCGATTTCTAAAACACATGTGTAACATTGAAGACTTAACAGGCAAGTCCTACCGCTGTTATTCTCGTCATCTACATCTGCCAGGACCCGCTTGAACTTCGCGATCAGGTTCCACAAGAACGTCCGGTCGAATGCAAACTTCTTTCCCTCTTGTTCGGACAACTTGCTGACTTTCGCTTCCTGCTTCTTCCAGTATTTCTTCAGTTTTGGATTCTTGTCGAGAAGGCCGTCACGTTGTGACTAAACAAAAGAGTTGAGAAAAGTTCTGAACTTTCTTATGGCTTACTTTAAGCAAACAGCTCCAGATCGGTAATGAGACGAGCGGCTGGTACTGCTGCCTAACGAGGTCAACTTCCACCGAGTTGAAGCAGTTGGTCAGGAATGTGATGATGACGGTCTGTTCCAGCATAGACACGCTGTCGTCCAGCGCCAAATGTAGGATTCTGTCGAAGAAGGACGGGAAGTGCTCTGGGTTTGCTTTGATGCACTCCCACACATCAATGCGCTCGCGGAACTTCTCGTTGATCAGCAGGGCGATGGATATCACCTGCGCCTTTGAGGCGCCAGCTTCCGCATTGTAGTTCGGCCACAGGTACTCTTCAAGATACTGACTTGTCTCAAGGGCGACGATCTTCCTTAGCCCAAAGAGCGATCCCTCCAGCTCTGCGTAGATCTTGTTGATGACAGCGACGTCGAACGGCTTCAGATTTTCTGACGGGATCCAGTAGTCGCGCGCGAAACCCAATAGGGTTTCTTCCTTCGCAAAGGCGCGGCCCTTGGAGTCAGTAACCATCTGGAAGAACCGGAAAAATAGAAATGAGAACAACACGCGAGGCGAGTGAGAAAAACCGAAATTCACCAGCAAATGACAATAAATATACGCGTTGATTCAAAAGCGCTGCGATCAAACGCGCAAGGATAGCACGACCTCCTCTAAACACGTAGCACTGCAACTGATCAGCGCCATTGTCCACGAAACGTTAGGCCGCTTCCGTTAGTGGATTTTTCATTCGTTGAAAGACCAGATGTGTATTTCAAATTCAAACCGAAGAACGGAAACTAGCAGGAAAACTCACACATTCTCGTCGTGTTTCTCGAAAATGCCATTTTTCGAATCAGCAATTATCGCCGCGTCCACACAGTTCTAAGAGCCCGGATTGGTATTAAAAATTCGGGGAGACGCCACTGCGTTGAATGAACCTAGAAGTGAGGGGAAACCAGTGAAACCGACGTGTTATAAATCGAATTTGTCGCCTAATGGCGCGGCTCCATCGGAATTACGATGAATTTTTTGGTCGGCACGATGCGAATTTCGAAACTGGGGTTTTCACTAATTTAGGTAGTCATTTTTCATCCAAAATGAAGGGTCAAACGTTAAACTCACTTCCCTGGACAATTGTTGATCGTCAATATTCACTGTGGCGTTCGTTCTGGCTCGTTTCTCGACGGCCTTATTGTCAAAAAGGTTTAACTGCCACAAAGTGGGTCATTTGTTGGAAATTCTCGGGGGGTTAAACTGGGAGCAACAAGAACCCATTCGCGCATTTAGCTGCTCTCTGACACGAAGTAAAACGCATCGCAAGATAGCCGAAACCGCGAACAATCGACCTCGAGTTGAGTAAAGTAGAAGCCTCACGTGTGATTTCAGTGGCTAGAAATCATATTCTGTGATTTGTGAAAGAAACTTTTGAGTTTTTTTTCGGAGACACGGCGCTTTCCTTACACTTTTAGGGCCAACTCTTTCTTTCTCGGAGGTTGTATAAACTATCAAACAGTATCCGCCATAAATTCGAAATCACTCAATTTCTCTCATTTTAACATATAAAACTCACTTGATCAAGTATCGTCTTGTAGTCGGGGAGTTCCGTACTACGATTTTCACGTTTGCAAGGCCACAGAAGCTATGAATAAGCTGGGAAAATAGGTTCGATGTGTTGAAAATACTGATATTCGAAAATTTTTAAAAAACCCGCATTTCAACGGTAGACGTTTCCAGTTAAAATTGCGCGAACGCGTCCCAGCACGATATCTTTGAAAAGTTGCGCGAGCGAGAGGCGCTCAACAACCACGGCGAAAGGTTGATCGCGCGGTGATCCCACATGATCGGTTTGCAGTTTGGATGATCGCTGCTCTCTTGTCGACCGCTGCGTTTTACCGCGCAATTTATGCGACGATTTTGTGAATTGCGATTGCCGCTTGCTCCGATGGCTGGTCGTTTTGCAGTGTTGCAATTGTTTTTGATTATTACCTGTTTCCGTTGCGTACAAATTGCACGCCGTTCATGAGTCCACGTTTTCCCCAGTTGTTTTTCAACAATTCACATTCGCCGCTATTTCCAGGGTGTCAAAATGATGTCGACCATGTCGATGCCCATGTCGATGCACCAGAACAGCGCTTTTGGATTTGGCCCGCATTCGCAACACAGCCCACAGGCTGGCCCACTGTCTCCTCAGCGTTCTCAACGTGAGCGAATCCAGCGATCCGATCACTGTTTGCTTGTTCGTTGCTTCCCAGCCAACTGGGATGAGGTAAATTTTGATTTTATATTTGTAAGTTTTGTAATCTGGAATGTTGCAGTGGGCCGTGTTTCACTTTTTCCGTAAACTCGGAACAGTCCACAACGTGTACGTGCCTCGTCCGAAGGAAGGAAGTCAGCACAGTTTTGTCCCTCATGCATATCTTGAAATGATGAACGAAGCCGAGCTGCAGAAGGTTCTCGCCTGCTGTGACTACATGGGTCGCATCGGTCTTGACGGAATCGAGCAAATGATTGAAGTGAGCCCGTACACGCCGCTTACCACCAATCATCGCTTCGCTCAACAAGCTCAGAAGAACGTAGTCGATGTCCTTCGCCAGTTGAACTCTTACAAGAGGTAGCATTAATTCCCGTTATTTGTTTGTAGTGATATTTAATGTTGTTTAGTGTTAGCACATTTTCCAGTGACGAGCACATGCCGATGCCGCAGAGCCCCCCAAGCTCAGCCACTCGCAACAACATCCTGGAGGTCTTCGAGGTTCTTGGTCTTTCTCCCACTGACACCTCTGCTAGTCCTAAAAGCTCTATGGAGGAAGACATAAGCTCTCCTCTGAAGTCTCCCTTCAAGGCGAGTGACTTCAAGGGCCGGCGCAAGTCGTTCAAGTGTCGTAGTGATGGGTCCATCGTTTATGACAAGACGGTCAACCGTTTCGACTACCTTCCTCTTGATCGCTCTGTCACCGATGTTGACTTTGTCTTCCCTGAAGACCAAGAGACCAACTTCTTCTACGTCCTCGACAAGAAACACGTCGCTCAATTCGAGAAGCGCATCGTCGAACAAATCCGCAAGGCGTTCGATACTGCTGCCACCATTGAGCAATTGAAGGAGAAGGAAATCGTTCAATTGAAAGCTCTCAGCGATGAGAACGACCCAAAAGCCTTTGCGCGTGCGATGCACATTGCCAAAGTCAACGATTGTGGCGATTACAAGATGTTTCTTGTCGACCGCGGTGTCACCGGAGTCTTCAACATCTCTGCGATGCGCAAGATCTCGAACGATGTTGCCCGTAAGCCATTCCTGGTGAGTCTTTTAACCCTATTGGTAAGCTTTTCATTCCGCAATTTCCAGGCTATGCGCTGTGAGCTCTATGGGTTGGATGGAAAGCAGCCCATGAACGAGCTCCGTGAGCTCTTCGCTCAGTCGGTCGCATCAGTTCAAGTGCGCCTCATCGCCTTCCGTGGTCTTAACAGCCTCATCCAGTGTTACATATCTTGGAGTAAGTCGCTCTCTTCTACATTCTGTACTACAAAATTCGCACTTTTAGAAAAATCTAACGGTAGCACAACAAAGTTGGTCGATCTCGCACAGTTCCTTGCGAAGCGCGTTCCTGGCCTCAACTACAACCCTCCAAAGAATGAGAAGCTTGTTTACGCGAAGGAAGAGATCATCAACGTCAAGAACAATCTCATCTCAAACTCAAAGACCACAATTCCCATTGGTCTCCTTAGCGAAATGTTCGCAGACATTTTCGTCAGCGCTACCTAAAAACTGAAACGGTTTTTATTTTCACTTATTATTGTATGTTTCATCACATAACGTCACACTCTTAATATGTTCTCTATACTACGTTAATACTATTTCGCTCTATTTTGATAAATGTTGAGAGCTATAGTTGCTGGTATATTTTTGAAATGATTGCATATTGGCGGCGAGAGACCTCGTGACCCTCTTGATCGAGGCGCCCGGAACGAATCGAGATGAGACGGAACAGATGAGGGGACATGATCCACATAACGGAGAGGATGCGGTCACCGTCTGCCCTGGGTCGTCAAGGAAAAGGCAGCGGCCAGTCGCTGTAAATATTTATAGCAAGGCGATTGTTTTGTCCGTTGTTTTCTCGTCCTTTCTATGCGTAACTCCCGCTGACCCTGCGGTTCCCGTTGGTGACACCGCCGCCGCTGCTGCTGATGGACCGAAGGCTCCGATGCAAGGCGGCATATTTGGAACGCACGCGTTTTGGTGAGAAATCAGTTCAGTGACGGTCGGTCTTCTGTGTTTGAAACTCGACAGCAGATGTCAAGTTGTGAGTGATTAGAGTATTTGGTTAATAAAAGATGGTTTAACAAGCAGAGTGTCATCAAATACAGGCAGAAGTAAAGCTAGGGACAAAACCCGCCGTTGGCGCCGACGTCAACGTCACCGTCACGTTCGGTTTTGAACAGCACCAACGACAGAGCGACGTCGTCCGTGACGTCGTCGCCGACGTCGCCGTCGCCTGTTGAAAAGAAAATTTCGAAATTCTTTGAAAAGTTGGACGTCGCCGGCGACGTCGGGTTTGTTGAAATTCTGTTTTTTGCTACAAATGCATTATGTTTATGTGGTAAAACGGGTCTGCAGCGCATTTTATGGGAAATTCAACGTTGTGGTCACATTTTCGGTGTTTTCAACGAAATTCAATACTGTTTTTTTGCGGTAAATCGGTGATTGATGGTTCTTTGATCGTATTTACCTAGTTTTCTTGGCTTTTTTTCGAAATTCAGAAACAAAATTATGGCTACAGACAAGGAAAAACATGAAAAAAGGCGCAAATTGTCGCTTCAATAGCGATCGCTGCTTTGCAAATTGAGGCGAAAGAGGGAGCTAAAGGAGCTTTCACTACCTCTTTCCGAAATTTACAAGAAA
This sequence comes from Steinernema feltiae, assembly GCA_007213375.1. NCBI lineage: Eukaryota > Metazoa > Nematoda > Chromadorea > Rhabditida > Steinernematidae > Steinernema > Steinernema feltiae. The sequence continues at coordinate 5,452 of MQUG01004347.1, read as the reverse complement.
TTCTTCGAAGAAATGCGATTGTGGCCGAAATCAATTGAGAAATCACCAGAATTTGGCAACATCGCTGCCGATGTCGCGTCAAATCAAAGAAAATTGCATGTTGTCCAAAATTGACGTTCTGATGGTGTTCATGACAGAACGTTGGCACCGACGGCGCAAACGACTTTGATGTCGACGTCAACGTCGGCGCCAACGGCGGGTTTTGTCCCTAGCTTAAGTGAATGTGAATGAATATCTCTTATCTGAGCGAATCCGCCCTAGAAGAACTCACGTATCCTTCACCCAACCGACATGCCTTATGGGTGGGGGAGAGGGGGAAAGTTGAAATCACAACTCCCAAGGCGAAATTGTGTCTGTGGTTGAGAAGCAGACTGCGACTGTCACTGTTCAACTTGTCGAAACGCCCGGCTCCCGGACGATCTTGTCGCGACAAAGCAAATTTGAAGTGATACACAACTTCTCGCGAATTATTTTTCTGTTTCATTCAATCTCGGTTTCATTTCAGGTTTTTCATCTCTTCAAAAAGTGTTTATCCGATTCTTCAACTACGTGTGCTCATCCCTTACGCCGCAACAGCGTCCCGCTCTCCTCCTCAGGCACCGTGCGTTCTAACTTATACGTGAGTTTGATTGGGTTTTTAGTCGTTGTTCTACTTGAGTTCTTTAGCGTTGAGTGTAAGAAAAATATATCCTGTTTGCAAGCGGCAATCGAAAAGCCTCGTGAGTCACTGATCTCCTAATAGCGTGTTTATATTCCTTTATTTAGTGTGGAAATGCAAAACACTTGGCACTGGGGCGACCAGCCGGTCCGCACCTGCATGACGTGTCTCCGTGTCACTACGTACGCGCGTGAAACGCACTACAGTGGTGGCACGATGGACTGGCGATGTTGTCAGTTGAGCTGTGTTCTGTGCATGCCGCTTTTCAAGTTCAATCCGGCCCTTGACTGTCCAATTCACGGACTGCTCCAAAGGGAAGAGCGCGTAGTCATTTTGAAAACGATCTACACGCTTATCGGAAGTCCTGGAGGAGACGAAAAAGGAGCGCCGTTTATGAGCCGGGCGGTGACCGAACACTACGCGAGGATTCGCCGCCAACGCAGACGTCGAAAGCTGCGTCGGCCTCGCAGATATGGAAGGAAGGATCTGTGGTGATCGTATTTTTGTATTTTATTTGTATATATTTATATTTTGTATCTTATAAATGTACCTAAATAAAAAAAGAAATAAGGTCGTGTGGCGCGAGAAGACGCCATGATGAGATGAGGTGAGCACATGCGCTGTCGTGTTGTTGAAGTTTTGTAGAAATTCAGTTTTCGTTTCACTCTTCCTCTCTAGTGGCAATTGATGACGAAACTGATTGATATTTACGGATATTTGCATGCACGTTCTCTCATCCGCGGCTTTAAATCTGTGAATTAATTGCTTTGGATTGTGATTTCAGATGGTTGCAATTGAAGAAGATGACGCGATCAAGCTGAAGGTCAGATTTCAGGGCCAAGTGGTCGTGCTCCACTGCAAACATCCGCTGTGAGGCTGTCGACCGACGACGCTGAACTAAATCTGCATTTCTTCCTCGGGACTCCCACGTTGCCCGGTCTGCCTTGTCAAGGAGAAGACAGTGAGTCTTTAGTTCTGGCCGATTTCATCATCAATTTTCTTTCAGGAAACGTTTATCGCCGAGGAGCTCGAAGATGGAAAATGTTGAATCAGGTAAACGGTCATCGCTTCCAGGTCAAGAATGCTTCGTGACAGAGGCAACAGAAATGAGTTGATTTGTTTGACAGAACAGCGTCTAGACGTTTGCGCAGACAAAATCACAGAAAAGGACCAATCGAGTTCGATCGACCTGTCAGTTCAGTTGATTCGAGTACGCAGAGATGCTCTGGCGCGAATTCCTAGGCGTGCACTTCGTCTGCGTCGTTTTCGTCTTCATGGTTTCGGTTTTCGGCTGTGCGAAGAAGCGTGAAGCGAAAAAGGTCGGTTTGCGAGTGGAGTTTGGGCGAAAATTTCTGCAATTTCAGGTCCCAGAGCCCGCGGCAAAGAAACCAAGCGGTGAATCGTCCAAGGCAAAGTCGAAGAGGCCACAATCGAAGGAACCTGCGAGTCATTCGTCGCGATCGAAGCGTTCGGCGCGCTCTGTCGGTCGATCAGCGCGGTCGGCGGGAAAATCGGGAAGAACGAAGCACGGGAAGGCAGCGAGGGACGCGTCGTCAAAGTCGCGGAAGGCGAAACCCGTGAAGGAGCGCTCGGAGAAGTCGCGGAAACCGAAGGCGATCAAGGAGTTTTCGTCCAAGTCGCGCGGAGCGAAGGAAGCCGCGAAGAAGGAGCTCTCGGAGAGTAAGAAATCGAAGCAGAAGGACACGGAGCCTGTGGTGGAGCCGATTGACGTGAAGGAAACGTCGAAATCGCCACCGAAGGACGACAAGAAAGAGGTGAAGCCACGTGTGATCCCGCGGAACACGAAAGAGGTGCGATTTGGTCGATTTTGGCGCTGATTTGACGCGAAATTTCAGGAGAAAATCGCGCGCGAGCATCTCGTGCGCAAGAAGACGGATTACCCGACGATGGACGACGTCATGAGCGACTGGGACAGCAACAAGGAAGCCGAGGCGAAGACGAAGAAGCCGGAATCGGAGGCGCCCGAGAAAACGAACCTCGAGTCGCGCATGTCGCCGATGAAGTCGCCGGGAGTCGAGGGAACGCAAGTCAACGAGGATTGAGCGGATTTTTGATGTGTTTTGTGATAAATTGAACCAACAGGGGTGCGATCTATTGTGGGATGTGAGCGTTGCTTCGCATCGCTTGAAATTTCGTATAACGCGGACGTTTCGCTGCCTTCTTCAATGCAATGAACGGCGTTGTTCCTTCTGTTTTCCGCGAAGCAGTTTTGGCGATTTTGGCGCGTCGACCCAGAGCGCTTGCGAAAATGTCCATTGAGATTGGTTGCGTGGATGGCGCATGGACGTATCTAATCTCAAATGCCGTGGAATCGACTCTGGCGGAATTGCAGCAGATTGTCAAGTACACTCTGCCGCGGATCAACGCGATTGAATTGCGCGTCTCAGAGGATCACAATCTCACGGAGGAGTCCGATCTCTTCTTGCTCTACCGCTTTGCGCCGTTCGTTGAAATCAGCGTTTTCAGCTTTTCGAAGGCGATTGGGAACTTTCTGCAGATTCAGTTGCAGTCGGACATTTTGAAGTCACTCGCTGTAGCTCACCAGATGGCGGTCACTGGCGGCTTGTCAACTCTTGACAAGCGAGGAGGAACGTGATGTGTAATGGGTTGACGCGAATTTTAGGTCTCGTAGTGATCTTGTTTTAAAACGCACATTTGTTCATTAACTATTATCAATTAACCATCAATCAACAATCAATTAACGCTTTAAACAAATCTTTAATTTAACCAAATCTCAACTACCAGACCACCTGCTTTCAACTCTTCAATTCTGCGGTTGAGATTCGGGTCGTTCCAATTCAAAAATTTATTCATTTCCAGTTTCTTCAGTTGTCCAAACGTCAGTTGCTCCTTCAAGAAGTTCTCGTAAACGTCATTGCAGTTCCAAATTGTGATAGAACTAAAGGGAATCTTATTAAGAATCTCGAAAATTTCAGGAACAAAATGCGTGTATTTATAACCTTCGAAATGTGTTGAAGTTCCGGAAGACCCAGAAGCTTACTTAATCGCAGTGTTTGGCATCCTGATCAACTTCTGGTTTGTCTGGTGGGAGCGGATTTGGGAGCGTAAGTTCTGCTCTTCTCTTCCCAATTGACTTCTCCGCTCATGTTTAGGAATGCCCGAAGAGAATAACGACCAAGTGAATCAACGGCAAGAGCATCCCCATGAACAGTAGCGAGTCTCCCCGTCATCCAGTCCATACGGGTTCCAGTGCATCTCTATAATGATTTTCGTAATTTGTATTCTGTAAGTAAAGTAATTGAGCGTTCCAGTTCTGATGATGTTGTGAGCGCTTTCTCTCGTCTTCCTGAAAAGCTTCTTCTTGCCTCGTATCTGCATTTGTTGTCTGGGCGGGGCTTGAAGAAAGCCCCGTCATCCAGTTGTCTTGATTTGAATTCTTACCACGTAGCACGATGGAGTCTCGTATGATAGTGATTTGGCAACCGAGACTTCCAGGGGTCTCGGGTGCGGTCTGCTGACCGCTCTTCTGATCTCGCGTTCGCATGTGATGTGAAATCGAAGTTGCGTTGCTATATACGTATTATAATAAAGTCGTTTCAAGAGTCAGTTATTTAAATTGCAATAAACCTAGGATGTTAAATATACAAGACAACAAGGTGTTTGCAAGCGATCGGGTTCTCGGAAAGTGGTGTGGCGTGTTCGCAAGCATCGATTAAGTGTAATTGACCAACTTTGGCTTAGGTCTCGTAGAGAACTACCAGACCAGCTTCTTTCAACTCTTCAATTCTGCGGTTGAGATTCGAGTCGTTCCATTTCAAAATTCCGAACATTTCCAGTTTTTCAGTTGTCCAAACGTCAGTTGCTCCTTCAAGAAATTCTCGTGAACGTCATTGCAGTCCCAAAATGAGAGAGAACTAAAGGGAACCTTATTAAGAATTTCGAAAATTCGAAAAACGAAATCTGCGTGCATAAAAACTCCCAAATGAGTTGAATTCACGAGAGGGACGATGTAGCGCAGCAACTTGAAGAGCTCCTCCTCCGTGCATCTGGGCCTCTCAACAATGAACGATAACTCAATTTCCTCAATCCTAAGAGTTGTCGGTCTAATCTGGTAAAATTCTTCAAAACTCAAACCACTTTGCGTTTTGACATCGTACAGTTTGCACGAAACTCCTGAAAAATTTAAATCGATCACGAATCTGATTGGTCGTCGGTTGTCGAACGCTGCTTTCCAATAGCCGCAGTTGGAGGAGAGTTCTCGAGCGAATTGTGTTGAGTTTTTGAACATCAAATCGACGAGAGTTGCGAAGACGGCGTCGCAGAAGGCGAAGGGAACGGTGTTCATCGTTGCGGCTGATTAGTAGATTGGTGGTGACCCTGTTTTGCAGCTTTAAATGGCGTTTGAAGCATCGCTTCTGCGTTGCGTCATAGAGTTTCTCACTAGGAAAAGCAACGCTTCCATTCAGAGTCAAAAAGCTCTTCTGCGCGGCCGTTGATCAATTACCCGCTCCATGCGCCGTGAAGCACTTGCTGATAGAACTTCTTTTTGTGCAAATCGAATGTTTTGCCTCTCGTGAGTCACGATCGCCTCTCTCAGACCGTCAGACGAATAGTTTAATGTAGAATCGTATAGAATTTACCCAAAACCCTCTTCATGACTCATTCGTGCACGTTTGACGCCAATTCACGCAAGCTGCGCCCCCAACACCCAAAAGCCGAGCCAAAGTACCCAGAGAACGTAATCGCCGGCGCTCAAAACGAGTCTCTCGCGCAACCTTCGTAACTGACACGCTTTGTAACTCGTTTCCTCAT
>MQUG01004346.1:0-34411 GCA_007213375.1 Steinernema feltiae | reverse complement strand
ACATCGTCTCATCTGGACTGTTTGTTTTGTTTGTCTTTGTATTTTACCGTTGCCTGTTTCTACCACCACATAATAACTAATAAATAGTGTCAGCCTAGCTACGTTCTAGGAGCCTGTGAAACTGTTACCAAAAGTGCCAAAGCAACGCGATTCGCATCGTTTTTCTGTCCATAAACGTCCCTGACTTTCACGTCTGATGCATTCTGCAAATGAACCGCAGCAACGAAATCTCAGAGATCGTCGCTGAGAGCAGACGGATTCTGAAGAAGCGTCGCCAGCCCCGAAAAGATCCAATTAAGAGCGAGTTGGCGTTGAGCTCGCTGCTGCAGAAGGCGGTCGAGATGCTCTACACGCACCGGGATTGCGTCGTCCACTTGAAACACGACTGGGCCAATGACTTTGCGAATATCCCGACCGGAAACTCGTCCACGACGTCATCGAACTCGCGTCATTCGAGGATGAAGAGGTAGTAAAGGTCCTGAAAAAGCTCGCGCTCATCGACGGCTCGTGGGCGGAGTTTGGAAACGAATTTGCGTCGGCCGATCGCCGTTTACGGAGATACGCCAAGACACCATTCACTCAAATACCGATTTCCACGAATTAAAAACGAAAGCGTCACAACTCTGTGGACACATCGAACTCATCTCTGCTCCGCACCAATTTTACGAAACTCTTGAGTTGATGGGAACTCGATTTTCAAGCATCGAGTGGTATGCTGATGAGGATTTGTCTGAGTTGGCTTCGCTCCAAGCGACCCGCTTTCTCAAACGCCAGTTGAGGTCACAACATTTGAGAAGACTTTCTTTATGCGGAAAATTTGAATCTGATTCGCAGCGATCTCTTTGTGGATTTCGTAAAAAGACCCCATTTTGAAAAACTATGGCTGAATGGAGATAATCTCCTTCCGTTTGAAGTTTTTGAAGAAGCGCACAAAAGTTGGGAATCTCAAGTTCCCCACAATTCTCCGCTCTGCAACAAAGAGATCTACGGAAGGATTTCGCACGACACCGCCAAGAAACTGAAGAGCACTTCCACGTAACTGGGGAAAGCGTTTGTTTGAAGCATCCTGTTCACGGCGAGGCTGAAGCGGACGTGAAAGTGGTGTAAGTTTTATGCCATTCAGCATCATTTTGATGCCGAAATGACCCTCGACAGTCTTGCGGAGCGAAGTGGATGCGTAGAAAAAGGATACGTTTCCGATTGTGTCGATTTTTATTAAAGTTAAAGTTCTGACGACGATAACTCTGAGTGCGATTCTGACTGATTTGCTTCCTTTATAATAAAGCATAACGAATAACGATAAAGATGAAGCATAAAAATAAGTAACGAAAAGAAGTGAAGGGCTACTGAAGACACTCAAGAAAGAGATCAAACGGCAATTCGCCTGGGCGGAGTGTCCGGGATCGGAGCTCCTCCCCTTGAGGGAGAAGCCCGCCGCCCGCCTAGGGCCTACGCGCTCGTCTAAAATGTTGCTGTCTGTACTATTGAATCTCACGTGTCTTATTTACTCTCTAATAAACCAACACTTAAACTCCCTGACCTTTCACACCTCACCGGTCGCGCTATACGGCGAGCACGTCCTCAACCTGCTGATCCACGACAAAGTCATTGATGCTAATAATACTAAAGTGAAATCATAGTTTAACTTGATAAGGTTTACATTTGCCGGGCCGATGGTAAATCATCTCATCTGGACTGTTTGTTTTGTTTGTCTTTGTATTTTACCGTTTCCGTCGCGACGCACTGGCATCGTTTACGTCGATATTCATCGTCCAACAAAACAAACTTTTGTAATCCAAAAAGGTTTGAACTGCATTTTTCGGTTAACCGAAACCAAAAGACCGAACCGAAATATGCGCTCGCTTATAGCACTAAATGGTGAAGCGAACGCGGAACTTTGCCTACAATGCAGCAACTTCCGCCCTTCCTTACAGTTCAACTCAAATGTGAGACACTCCGTAGAGACAAATGGCGGACCGCTTGGTTGAGATCCGCTGGAGAGTGAACATAGCTCTGCTTCTTAAAGCACGTGTTTTATTTTGGCGAATTGTTCAAAGCTTATTTCTACGACCACATAATAAATAGTGTCAACCTAGTTACGTTCCAGGAGCCTGTAAAACTGTTACCAAAAGTGTCAAAACAATGCGATTTGCATTGCTTTTCTGTCCATAAGCGTCCTGACGTTCACGTCTGCTGCAGTCTGAAATGAACCGCAGCAACGAAATCTCAGAGATCGTCGCTGAGAGCAGACGGATTCTGAAGAAGCGTTGCAAGCCGGGAAAAAATCGAACTAAGCGCGAGTTGGCGTTGGCCTCGCTGCTGCACAAGGCGGTCGAGTTGCTCTACTCGCACCCGTATTACATCGACCACTTGAAACACGACTTGGACGATGACTTTGTGAATCTGCCGACCAAAGTTGTCCACGACGTCATCGAACTCGCACCATTTGAGGATGAAAAGGTGGTAACGGACCTCAAAAAGCTCTCGTTAATCAACGGCTCGTGGGCGGAGTTTGGAAACGAATTTGCAACGGTCGAACGGATAACCTATGTTAACCCAAATACCGATTTGGACGAGTTAAAGACAAAAGCGTCGCAACTCTGTGGATACATCAACCTTTGGGATGTTCCGAACCAATTTTATGAAATTCTTGAGTTGATGGAAACTCGATTTTCAGGCATCAAGTGGACTGTTGATGAAAATCCATCTGATTTGGCTTCGCTCCAAATGACGCGCTTTCTGAAACGCCAGTTGAAGTCAAAGCATCTGAGAAAGCTTGTTATAGAAGGAAAAACGGAATCTGATTTGAGCGAACTCTTTGTAGATTTCGTAAAAAGACCCCATTTTGAAGAACTATGTGTGGGAAGAGAAAACCTCCTTCCGTTTGAAGTTTTTGAAGAAGCGCACAAAAGTTGGGAATCTCAAGTTCCCCACAATTCTCCGCTCTGCAACAAAGAGGTCTACGGAAGGATTTCGCACGAGAGCGTCAAGAAACTCAAAGACCACTTCAACGTAACTGGGGAAAGCGTTTGTTCGAAGCATCCTGTTCACAGCAAAGCTGGAGCTCGCTTGCGTGTGTACAAGCGTTGTGACAAACAGAATTATTTTGATGTCAGCATGACCCTCTACAGCCTTGCGGAGCGAAGCGGATGCGTAGAAAAAAGATACGATTCCGATTGCGTTGATTTTGATTCATCTTCTGACGACGATGAAGATGAGGACGATGATGACTCGAAGTTGGACTCGGAGTGTGATTCTGATTCGAGTTCTGACAACGATGAAGATGAGGGCATGGATATCTCGGATTGTGATTCTAATTAATCCTTTGTAATAAACTAATAATTCCCTGAACTCTTTGTCTGTTCATAGTTGAGCTCGCAATCTCAGTTGAGTAAAGTTGCTGTCTTGATCGGGAATTCAACATCCGTTGAAGAGCGGTTCTTGCGCTAGAATTAGAAGTTATTGGGAAAATGTGTTGCCGTTATTTACGTTACGGTTACGGCGCTTCTGTTGATCTGCGTCTGCAACAATGTGCGAACGAGAGGAACAAGACGCTAGAGAGAGAGAGAGAGTAACAAAACTGACCACACGACAAGTGACAAGAAACAAGCATTTGTAACAAACTACGAAATTAATGAACACGTGTATTCTGGTCCACTTAGACAAGAAGTGCGAATCCCTATGTGCGCTCTCTTACCGCATCAAAACACATCACGAACCGCTAACACAATTTCGCATTGCGTCAAACGCATAAAACAACGCAATTTCCGTTCAGCAGCGCACATCAGTTTCCCGAGATGAATCACGCTAAACAGATCGCTGGATGCGTCGCCGAAATCAAAAAGCACGAAAAGCAGAAAAAAACCATCGCAAAGGCAAGCGGCGCAAAAATCTACAAAACATATTGCAGAAACTTCTTTAAAAAACTGGACAATTGCTGCTGTGGTCTTCCAAATCAAATTCTCAAAACCCAAAAAACCGCTGACCGAAAGCATAATTTAATTTATATTGTAATACGCACCGACGAGTGCAAATATTAGAGACATATTTCACAGAGAATGTCCGTCAGATCAAAATCTTATGTTAACTTAAATAAAAAATTGAATATGATAAAGAAGATAAACCAATAGGTACGCCTGTAGAGGACAAGAATGAGAAAGACGAATCATCAGCCGGGCCGTAGCTGGGACGGTCGTGCCTAGTCGCATGAGTGAGTTGGCATTGCATTCAGGCTGATTGTGAGTTGCGTCGCCGTCCTTTGATCGATGTGCGCAGCGATGCCAAAACCTGAAAATCATCACAGTTTGTTCTATTTCCATCTTCCAAACTGCGAGTTTTTCAAACTCAAATCTCGGTTTCCCCGCTTTGGTTCAATTCTACCGCATCCGTCGGCAATCCTACGAGGATTTTCTTCAAATTTACGCAAGTGACACTACCGTAATCTTTCTCTAATCATCATGTTTTAGCTTAAAAAATCGACTCCAACCCTTTATCGCTGAACTTTATCGGACGTAAACCAACTGTGGCAAGGCAAAATATCTTATGAGAGACCGTTCCCAAAGAGACGTGGACGTCTAATGCCATCGAACAGAACCACAATGTGGTGGATCACGCACAATAGTAATGGTTCTACGGTAGTACTAAATCCTTGTTCCGAGGATTAGACGGCCGGGCAGTTGTCTTCCGACGTATGTTGCTGAAGGTAACGGATCGCGGGCCATCCCAAACCGAGTCCGGGGAAAATTAAATCGATAGAACGAACCGTCACACGCGAATCAAGGTCAGGGTACACATATCCAAGCGGTCTGGAGTTAACGATCGCTTCAATTTCAACGATTAAGGTTTCAAATTCCTCCAACGCCAGCAGCTTCCGACCGATCGCTTTCCTCATCACGTCCTTCACGATTCCGGTTACGTAAGTTTTTTTTATTTCAGTTGAAAAACCAATTGTAAAAATTTAAATTTAAATTTTAAAATTTACATTGGCTTCGTGCGCGTCTGTGAGTTTGTCTAACTTTGAAATAATTTACAGTTTGAAAAGATGATTCCTTCGGACTCTGTCAGTTTCAACGGTCAAATAGTTCAGCTCTTTGACCCCGGGTTCTTCAGAGGAGCAGATGGGCGCTTCATAATGTATAGACGTATGTTGCTGAAGGTAACGGATGTCTCAGGCGAAGTTGAGTTCATCACCTATGGGCATATGTCGGCCATTGGCTGTGTGCGCGTGCGTGTGCTTTGAGTTTGAGTTAATTTAGGATCTGCACAATGAATCCATCTGAATCGGTTGATTTTGAAGGGGAAGTTGTTGAAGCATTCGATCCAGGTTTTTTTCGAGGGACAAATGGTCGTCCTGTTCCTTTTATTAGAATGGTTGTATCAATCGCCTCTCCAAGAATTGACGAGCTCGTCGACTTCTTGGCCTACGGAGCCCACGCAAGCATGAATTATGCTGTCGGTGCAAAAGTACGTTCCTATTTTGCCTTTTATTTTTCAAATTGTTTTCTCAAATTTAGATTGCAGTTACAGACTGCAGATGCCGCTCGTCTGCATGAGCCTGCCGGCTGCCTCGATCATCTTGTCCACGAAGGCACGATCGATCGTGACGCTTCGTTGATTTTTTAAAAATGTATACTGGAATGGTTGTGGGTTATTAGAAAAATGGAAATAAAATGGTGTCGGGAGATTGTCTTCAACGTTATCGACTTGATTATTGTTTTTGATGGTCTGATTACGTTGGATTTTGGTAATGGTATGGTTACTGTAGCCTGTATTACTGTAGGCTACTGTAGGTTACTGTGGGTTACGGTTGAATTACTGTAACGAGGATTACTGTAAATTAGATTACTGTAGGTTACTGTAGATTAGATTACGGTAGGATTACTGTATAGGAAGTAACCCCCCATTCATGATTTCATTTATCCCCTTGGGTATAAATGTCCAAAATCAGGGAGGGGGGGTTAACTACTATCACTACTTTCATCACCTATGGGCGTCATGTCGTGGGGTTTCGTAAGTTTTTTTTTGTTTCATGTTCAATGTAGTAAAATGGGTGTTGCGATACGGTGTTTCTCACACATGAGTATATGGTAGCTGCTCATTCGTACTTTTGTGTGATTTGCACCATACGTGTGTTGCGGTGATAACTTGTCTGTGTTCATTATGATGAATGGCATGTTCATGATTGATTACAGGACGGATGGTACATGCAGAGTAATTGATTGCGCGGTTTGGAACTGCTAAGGGTCTGTCCGAGCATGCGCTGACCTACTGCTCGCTATCGATGCTGTTGTTATCAGAATAGGGTGTGGCGCGAGTCTGATTTGGGATTGTTTAAAAGCTAATGCATAGCATATGTCGGACATTGGTTAGAAGATGTGTGTGTGCGTGTGTCAGGCGTTAAAATTAGATTTGTTTCAGGTTTGAGCTTGTCGACGGAAAGAGAGAGAGAGAGTTATGGAACCGTGTGAGAATACCGATTTTGAGGCTGAAGTGGCGCAGATTTTTGAGCCGGGATTCTTCAGAGGAGACAATGGCACACCTGTGCACTTTATCCGTATGGTCGTCAGTTTGACCTCAGCGCGCGTCGACGGTTTAGTAGATTTCGTCGTCTACGGAGCTCAAGCAAGCTTGAATTATGTTGTAGGAGGCTCTGTACGTTTGGTATTTGTCCCTCGAAGAGGGGGAAATACCATAATCTAAAGGGGGAAGGGGAACCACCAACCACTGCTAACATCATCGATTTATGTAGACGCTTTCATCAGCTCGTTTCCCCAAATCAACTACTTTTACTTTTATTTTATAGCTAAGCCTAAGCTTAGGCTTAACTTAAGCCTAAGGCAAATTTCCATAACTTGTCATAAACTCTTTCTTGTTTGATTGTTGTTTAAGCTGTTCAAGAAGTCGTCACTCAACCCATCTTTATTAGCGACAAAGTTGAACAACAAACATCATCAAACACTAAGCAAACACAAACACTGATTTGAAGTAGAAAGATGGTCCCGAAAAACAATAAACCGCGCTTCCGTTCTGGTTTCTCAGCACCGATTTTGTGGTGATGTAAGGCAAATGACCTGCAAAAGGATACGCGCGTTCTGCTTTGCGCTCTTCTTCCTCCTTGCACTTTTTAAATGGTAATTCAATGGACGAAAGATGCAGCTCTGAGAATCCTTCTCTGCAATAAATCATTTTCCCGATCATTTCCTCGTGTTCTCCCTCCAACTGGCGATGATCTCCTTAAGAGCTGCAGAGCACTTCGCAAGAAGCAACATGTGGTGGAATTGTTTCTGTTTGAGAAGATCAACGAGCAGCTGCGCGGTTTCCTCTTCAATTTCAACGTCATAGCCGATCAGCAACTTGTTCAAAGTGTTCTTCTCCACTAGCGAGCGCAGCATCTTCATAACATCGCTGGTGATCTTCGTGTCCACTTGCAACTTAAAGACAAGTCGGATTGACTCGACGCACTTCGCAATCTCCTCGCTGATGTTCGGAGTTTCAAAACTGAGAAGAACGTGTTTTCCCTTTGGTGGCGCTCAGCAGTTGTTCCATAGCCTCCGGATCAGTGCTGTACTCCTTTCTGTCGTCGCGTATGGCAATTGCTGTGTAGCGAAGATGTTTTCCACTGGGCAAGACTTGTTCGTATCTATCAATCTTCTCGTTGTAGATTTTCTCGCCTACCAACTGTCCATTGGTCACCCCAATGTGGCGAAGACGTCTTTTTCCGTAGGCATCGGAAAGGACGCGACCGGGCCTACCTGGAACACTGCAAACAGCTAACAGTGTCTCTTTGTCTGAGAATAGAGAGGCGACTCCTTCGAAGAAGATGGCGGGAACGTAATTCATATTTGGGCGTCTGAATTTGAACGTCAGGATCCTCGTATTTATAGTTTAGAAGGTTATGAGAAAGCAATGCGTAAACATGAATGCAATGCAAACCCGGTCAACATGTACGTTTTTATGTTAGTCCTCGCCGAGAGCGACCCAACGTGTTGGTTTAGCGAATACCTCAAATATGGGTAATTAAACCTGTTTTACTTCAAACGGTAAATCACGTAACAACAATTCAATAATAACAATATCGCATTGCAAAGTACACGTCGAATTGCTGCCTGAAATCGACGTTGCCCTAATGATACTCAGCTGAGCATCACCTCAGGGTGATCGTGTCGGGACCCAGCACCAAGGATGACATTCGATTGTCACTAGTCAACACCTCCCCCACTTGGAGAGTCTATCGAACCAAGTACTTCTTTAGGTGCGGCCTTCTTTCCTTGGTCCGTTAGTGGTGGTGTCGTCCGAGTCCGACGCACTTGTTTCCGTTCCGGGTTCCTGGGAGATCTCGTCATCTCTCGTTTCCATGGCTTCCGGCTTCTGTCCGACCTTCGTGTCCTTGCTGGTCGGTATCGTAAACAACGTGTTTACTCGCAAGCCATCTTGCGTTTATCTGCTCGTGACTTCGCGTTCTAATCTGACGAGGCTTCTTTTCATTAACCGCGGGCTTCTTGCGTTCCGACCTTTCTTGATCTTCAGTTCGCTAACGTTCTGCGACACTGCCTCGCTTTTCTGCTGGAGCACTTCATTTCGAATCTTCGGCGTCACGGCTTCCTGTGAGCGTTCCTTGCAATCTCCATTGATCGACGACCTCAACACCGTGTTGACATGCGCTGCTTGACCGAGCTGGCTTCTTCCTCAGGAGGCAGGTTGCTAGGCTGACGGTTCCATCTACCAACTTTCTTCGGCTCATCGGCACGTTCCTTGTTGCGGCTTCTATCAACTTGTCCGTACTGCTTCGGCAATGGCTTAGTTCCGGTCTGAGGCAATCTATCCCGATTCCCCTCCCTGCTAAGCTTGAGCGTTCTTCTGCCGGTCTTCTTGGTACTCTGCTGATCCGCATGCGACTTTCAATTGTTCCATGTAGCCAAGCGTGGCTAACCATCCGTTTCCCATGACGTCGAGTCCATGGTCATCTTGGAGCACGTAGCATCGTCCGTGATGCATTTCCTTACGACTGCTTTGCCGGAACGAGCACCTGAAGGAGCATTTCAGTTTGATGAGTGATCCGTTCACACCATCGGCTGCCTTCACTCCGCCTTGAAGCTTCGGTGATCCCAAGTTATGCCAGGTTTTCTTCGTGATCACGCTGACGTCGGCACCAGTATCCACCAGCAGCTTCGTAGGTTGTCCATTGACTTTCACCTCCGCGTTGCATCGCTTTTCGTCTCGACTTCCGTGTCGAGTCATCGCCAGAGAGCCTACCGCTGGTCTCTGCGACCGTCTTGCTTCACTGCAGAACTGCTTCTTGTGTCCGAGTTGACCACACTTGTAGCCTTCGAGTGCCTTCGAGTGCAACTCTTGGCCATGTGCGGCCCCAAGCAGTTCCAGCACTGCAGCTCATCTTCCTCGTCCGATTCGCTTCGCGACGAGCCTTCCGTCTGCTGGTTTCTCCATGTTTGATCTTCGCGCGTCGACTTGCTCGACTTCTTCTTCCGCAGCATGTTGATTTCGCGGACGACCAGCGCTCGTGGATCTGGCTTGCGTCATCTTTTATCGATGCGAAACGTTGGCATAGCGATGACAGGTCCGTGAGCTTCGATGATGGATCCTTCTCCATCTTTTCTAAGATTAGCTTGCGTAATGGCTGATCTTCGGACTGATCCAATCCGCAGGCGAAAATGAAGCACTTCATGCCATCTGTAGTCAAGTTGTTGACTTCAATTCGCTCGACTTCTCGGTTGACATCAGCTGCGAAAGCTTGAAGATCTTGTCCCAATCCTCGGCGCATCGTCAGGCATTGGCAACGAACTGTGAACAGCGATTCCTTGCGGCCAAAGAATTCATCAAGCTTCGTTTTCGTGTCGGCCAATGACATGTCTTCGGGTTTCACTGGTAGCAGGAGATTGGCATAGCGACCGTATGTGGCTGGGTCGAGCTTCTTCAGCAACAAGCGGACCTTGACTTCGTCGGTGCGTCCAAGTGCGTCCTTCTCGAAGACAGTTCGATGGCGGTCGTACCATCGATCGAAGGTTGCGTCCGAAGCAAATATGTATTATTGCGGTACGCGACAAGTCGCCGCCGCCAACTCGCCGCCGCCAATTCGCCGCCGAATTTTTGATATCCCAGATTTACATTACAATTCTAAAGATGAAGTAGTTATTGCTGAGCGTGACAAGACTTTGGCGCAACGACTTTTTTTGGGTAAAGTTGCAATGACAAGAATTGAGATCTGTCACACAAATGAAGTCAAATGCAAAAACAAATTTAACTTTAAAAAATTCGCGCTAAAGTCATGTCGTCGTCCCTGTGTGATAAGCGCGAAGCCTGAGCGCCCTACGAAGCTTGGTAAGCCAAAAAACTAGGCAAACCCTGTGGTAGCGCCTAGGCCTAAGCCTAAGGCAGTTACAGTCTGGTTAGCTTAGAAGCCAAAGCTCTCCTTACGGAGCCCGCTAATCAAGTAAAATTCCGGCGGCGACTTGGCGGCGGCGAGTTGTCCTGGCGGCGAGTTGTCCTGTTCCGGTATTATTGTGTATGTCATCTATTGTTAGTCACTACCACCGTTTCGCAACATTCACTCTCCGCTCGACCCAAATTAAGCTCAAGAGTCCTCGCACTGTTGAGTGAGGGAATGTGGTGGTAGTGCGGCGAGAGAGGCGTGACGCGGCCGCCGCCGAGAGGCGGGCGGTCGCGCTCAGCAGCGCTCGCCGCGTGATTGTATGTAAGAGTGCGGGTTGCAACCACCGTTGGCGGTTGCTTCCCATCCATCTGCTTCACGGGATAAACGTTAAGCCTAAGAGGTCCTGACGTGACAGATGTTTTGAATTGGAATCGTCCAGATGACCCTCAGCGTTTAAAAATAGCTCATAATGAATATTCCAAACAAGGCATAGGCTTCTGAGTCCGGTTGATATCAGCTGGAGAGAGAATATAGGTGCTTCTAAAAGCACGAGCCGTTGACTCAAGGACCAATTTCAACGAGTTAAAGGCGAAAGGGTCACAACTCTGTGGATACATCAAGCTTCGGCATGCTCCGAACCAATTTTATGAAACTCTTGAGTTGATGAGCACTCCATTTTCAAGAATCGCGTGGTATGCTAATGAGAATCTGAATGAGTTGGCTTCGCTCCAAGCGACGCAAAGCGAAAGCGAAGCGACTCAAACGCCAGTTGGAGTCAAAGCATTTAAGAACACTTACTATATCCGGAAAAGTTGAATCTGATTGAGCGAACTCTTTGTAGTTTCGTGAAAAGACCCATTTTGAAGAACTAAGGGTGGGAGAAAATCTACTTTTGTTTGAAATTTTCGAAGAAGCGTACAAAAGTTGGGAATCTCAAGTTCCCCTGAATTCTCCACTCGTCGACAAACGGATCCACGCAAGGATTTCGTACGAGTGCGGCAAGAAACTCAAAGAACACTTCAACGTAACTGAAGAGGTCACTCGACGAAGACACAGGCTTCTGAGGTCTGACGGCTCAGATCCACTGGAGACGCTTAGAGTGAATGAAACTACGGCATCCTTGTTATTCCAAGGCTGCTAGGATGCGGGACAGGCCAGGAGAGGTGTAATACTTGCGTGTCAAACTGTACTATCTGACGTAGGATCAGTTAACTGATAGCACCCTTGACATCGGGCTGATTGAGAACCACCGGACTCCTCACGGTTTCAAACTTTCAAGTAAAAATTTGCGACTGGTCATCGACTGAGTGATAGTCTGAACTGCTGCCAATGAGCCACGGCAGCTCATAAAATGAAGTAAAAGTGATCATCGTTTTAGTAAAAAAACAGATTTATCAAGATATACAGTCCTATGTAAGTCGTCGTGGAATTTGATCATAGAACTCATTTGTACGCAGGAATTCGATCAAATTTGTTAATATAAATAACTATATTTAAGCCGGGAAGCCAATTACGACCCCAAAAATCACAATTGATAAGACGTAATGTGTAAAAATGAAAGGGCTGTTTGAAGTCCGTCACGGTCTTAAACTTGCACGTTCCGTTTGGTCATCGGATGACCCTTGTAAACAACTAAAAAGTAATGTTAGATGTGCAACGGAGATGACTAGAAACTCGCAAAATGAGGAAAAATCAAAACAAAGCAAAATTTGAAGCATGAGTGAAGTGAAATTCATTTAAACGCATTTGCAGGAATGACAGACTGAATCTGAAACGTATAATAAAAGTCAATTATAGAATTAGTAATGTTCAACCTGTTAGATGTTTTGAATTGGAATCGTCCACAGACCCTCAGCGTTTAAAATAGCTGAAAATGAATATTTAAAACAAGGCATAGGCTTCTCAGTTTGGTTGATATCAGCTGGAGAGAGAATATAGCTGTGCTTCTAAAAGCACGAGCTTCCAAGTGTTGTATTTTGACGGCCTTAAAGTATTTAAAGCTTCGTTCTATCAAGGACCCCATAGCACTAGTTAAGTGTGTCAGCCTAACAACGTTCTAGGAGCCTGTAAAACTGTTACCGAAACTACCAAAGCAATGCGATTCGCATCGCTTTTCTGCCTATAAACGTCCTGACTTTCACGTCTGTTTGATGCATTCTGAAATGGACCGCAGCAAGGAAATCTCAGAGATCGTCGCTGAGAGCAGACGGATTCTGAAGAAGGGTCGCAAGTCGCGAAAGGATCCAACTGAGCGCGAGTGGGCGTTGACCTCGCTGCTGCAGAAGGCGGTTGAGATGCTCTACACGCACCAGGATTGCGTCGACCACTTGAAGCTCGGCTTGGACGATGACTTTGCGAATCTCCCGGCCGAAGTCGTCCACGACGTCATCGAACTCGCATCATTCGATGGTGAAGAGGTGGTAGCGGACCTTCAAAAGCTCTCGCTCATCGACGGATCGTGGGCGGAGTTTGGAAACGAATTTGCAACAACCTATCGGAGTCTACGCCACACCACCGTTAACTCAAAAACCGATTTCAACGAGTTGAAAGCGAAAGCGTCGCAATTATGCGGACACATCGAACTTTTGCATGTTCAGAACCAACTCTACGAA
This sequence comes from Steinernema feltiae, assembly GCA_007213375.1. NCBI lineage: Eukaryota > Metazoa > Nematoda > Chromadorea > Rhabditida > Steinernematidae > Steinernema > Steinernema feltiae. The sequence continues at coordinate 21,412 of MQUG01004346.1, read as the reverse complement.
ATTCTTGAGCTGACGGAAACTCGATTTTCAAGCATCGAGTGGTATGATGATGAGGATTTGTCTGAGTTGGCTTCGCTCCAAGCGACTCGCTTTCTCAAACGCCAGTTGAAGTCAAAGCATCTGAGAAAGCTTGTTATAGAAGCAAAAACTGAATCTGATTTGAGCGAACTCTTTGTGGATTTTGTGAAAAGACCCATTTTGAAGAACTAGAGGTGAGAGGAGAATCTCTCCTTCCGTTTGAAGTTCTTGAAGCAGCGCACAAAAGTTGGGAATCTCAAGTTCCCCAGAATTCTCCACTCAGAAACAAAGAGATCCACGCAATGATTTCGCATGAAACCGCCGAGAAACTCAAAGACCACTTTAACGTAACCGAAGAAAGCGTTTGTTTAAAGCATCCTGTTCACAGCGAGGCTGAAGCTCGCTTGAGCGTGTACAAGTTTTACAATCAATATGTCGAAATGACCCTCGGCAGCCTTGCGGAGCAAAGCGGATGCATAGAAGAAGGATACGTTTCCGATTGCGTCGATTTTGATTCAAGTTCTGAAGAAGATGACGATGAGGAGATGGACTAAATTAAATCGCGGTATTTACGCATGATCAGAAACTAACAAAAAACCAACAAAAAATGTATGTTCAGTTTGTTAGCATTCCATAGGCTGGAAGCACCCATTTAAGGCGGCTAGTTTGTGGAATGTTCGAGGATCATCTCCAATTGATTACAAGGCTATTTGAGTACAAACAGAGCAAGAAATGTGTGTTTTGTTAGCGTTCCTTTAAGCTTGAAGGTAGTTAGACTATCTGTTACTGTTTTGTTACACTAACAGTTGCTGACAATAAGTGCTTAATCTTCGGTGAACAATAGAACCTTTGAGGACAGACTGTCGTTTACTATTTTTTGCCTTGAGTGGTCTCTAGCCGACCCGCATTCACCCACCCTAGTGTAAAACGCGTGAAATCCCGCTCCTCTTGTCCACGTGTTACTGTTGTTCCGCATTCAAAAACGCAAAGCGGGTAAAAAGGCGTACGTTCGGTAATTTCGAATCGGACGGCTGGATGTCTGTTTTTTCTAAAGCAAATCCCACTTTTCTCTTTTCGAACAATTTCGGAGTATATTTTTATGTTCAGCATGTAATTTATCCTCATCGTGCCAAGTTGGACAAGAATTGGAGTCTTTCTGGTCGAGAACATTGCTATTCTTTGTACATCGAATAATAATGAGAACAAATTTTGATTGTCAACTTCCTCAGATGTTTTGACAACAGTTGGCGATTCAGAAACTCCATATTTTCAATACTAACAAGTCGCCAAATTATAGTCGTTATCCCGCCAAATGACCTCTGAAAATCGATCTCCGACCAGGGACAGGAAACTGCTGTAGAGGCGCGGATTGCTGACATCAATAGATTCGTAAAGATTCTTCGCCACGCTCCTTCAACATGTCAAAGTCCGTCGCCGGATCGAGCTCACAGTGACAGATGGGCCGATTCTTGGCTTCATCAAAGGTTAACTCGCGGTCGTCCACGTCGGCCGATGCGCAATTTCTCAACACGAATCGATTGACAATGAACATGATTGGCTGTGCGTTCCTTGCAAATGCCCCCACGGACCATCGAGGCGAAGGAGAAATCGATGATCAATCCGGGCTTGCGTTGAACGTTCGCGTCTGGCGCCTGCAATCGCGATGACGTCGCTGATGATCTCGTTGGGCAAAAAATTAAACTCGGAACTCATTTGGAATGATGAATCGGTCAATGTAATTCGGGTTTTTGTTTTTTTCTTTTATGCACATATTATTGGTGCGAAGCGCATTGCATTATGGTCTTAACGCGACATGCCTGCGATTGCCGACAGGATCTCGTTATCACACGAGGAGACGTGCGAAAGAGGTCTCTACAAAAACAACTTTTTTCGTGAAATTTTCTGCAAATTCTTCTAATGGAACCCGTAAACCTTCTATGTATCAACACCTGCATCAAAAAATCGTTTAACTAAGTTAAGTTGAGTAAGGTACGCGTTGATGATCAAGAATCTGTGGAAATTGACCTGAGTAGAAAAGAAAAGTAAAAGGAACACATTTTGATTGTCAAATTTTATCAGTTTACTTGAATTCTAGCCATTTGGTGCAAATAAAAATAAACAAAAAACCGCCATGGAATAGCAAAAAATTGTTTACCAAAAATGAAAAGAAATTAAATGAGAAATGAGATAATTGCCATAAATTTTGTTATAACTCTGTTACTCTGAAGCTCTGTAACTCAATTATCAAAAATTTTAATTTACATTTATTTAATTTACAAGATGTCTATAAGGTAGTTTGGAATTGTTGAGATTTGTTCAAATCTCAGCATGCAAGGCTCTGTACCACAAGTATCAAAAAATTAAAGAATATCATAAGATCCACAAGATCCGTAATGTACTCAATGAGATCTCACTGCGGTATGCTTTGGTGAATGGAAATGTGTGAAAATTTAACAGAAAAAACGCGACTACAAAAATTAAGCATTTTACGCTAATTGAATTGATCCGCAATTATTTCAAAGATGAGCTTTTAACCAAAACAGTTACAATCAGACAAGGTTCCAGACTTGAACTGTTTTGAACTCTTATTTAAACCAGAACTGCTTGGCGTACTTATGGAGTCATTTTTGTAGTTGCACGTTAACACTCTTGTAACGCATATGCTGCAGCTAAGAATTGGCTTTTTTACGAGAAGTGAAAAAGGCTCAAACTGGACTGATTTGATTTCAAAAATGTTTTTTATTACATTTTCATTGAAATGAAAAGAAAAGATGATTAGTTAATGGAAGTTACAGATATCTGCCTACTTTTGATAGGTGAGAATCGAGAGAGAACAAATAAGAATAGTTTTCCAAAAAAGGTCCAAACAAACAAAAAAATTAACGGAAATTAACGGGAGAAAAAAAAGATTTTGTAAATTATATTCATGTCACAATTTAGAAATTGAAAATTCAATCAATTTTTTAATTTAGGCATCACATTACTTGAATGTTAGCCATTTGGTGCAAATAAAAATAAACAAAAAACCGCCATAAAATAGCAAAAAATTGTTTTTTAACCAAAAAAAACAAAATTAAAAGAGATAGACCGTTGCCACAAATTTTGTTATAACTCTGTTACTCTGAAGCTCTGTAACTCAATTATCAAAAATTTTAATTTACATTTATTTAATTTACAAGATGTCTATGTAGTTTGGAAAGCAAAACAACAAATTTCAAAACAAAGACGCCATTGGCGCCTCTGAGTGTGCAACGGCTAATGCAATACGAACTGACCTCGTATTTTATCAACACAAGAACAAAACAGTAGCGGCGCGCTCAACTGAGAACTAACTAAGAATACAATGCTGTAAGCTTTGATGAAAAGGAATCAAGTGAGAATTTAACTGAAAAAAAAACGTGACAACAAAAATTCAGCATTTTAAGTTGAATTGAATTGATTAGCACTAATTTCAAAGATGATCTTCTTACAAAAAATGTTACCTGACTTGAACCGCGTACTTTTCTTAATTCAACCAAAACTACCTAGCGTAGTTATGGAGTCATTTGTAAAAACTCTACGCCTTTAACGCATATGCTGCAACTGCGTATTGGACTTTTTGTCGAGAATTGAAAACCGCTCAAATTGGACTGATTTGATTTCATCCACTGATTTTCTGTGAACAGTATGAACCAATATCTACTGTATGGAAGCAGCACAGGTAGTTCGTGCGAGTTGCTCTTAAAAAACCAAAAATTTTGATGCCAAAATGGTTCTGATGATCGACCATCCTTCAAGCAAAAATGGTTTTTGATTACATTTTAATTATTCACTGAAATGAAAACGAAGACGATTAGTAAATGGCAATTACACACAAAGATCTGCATGCTTTGACTAGGTGAGAATCCTCCGTTTCCAAAAAAAGGTTCAAAATTCGTGCTTATGAGAGGTATGACGACCTATTCGCAAAAATGACCTGATTGTCAGAAAAACAGTTATTGAGCAAACATAGATTTAAACTGCATAAGTTTACAGTTTACGAAAAAAACAGAAATTTTGTGACCTTTTTTATTTCATCTAAAACTGATTGATTAGTGCAAAAAACAAGAGTATTGTTACGCACTGTACGCTGCGAAAAGTCCGTACTAAATGAGCATTGTCAAAAACGGTAAATGTCAGAAAGTCTTGAAATCTGATCCACATTAATTACGACGATAAATTGTTCAATTATTCGGGAAGAAGTTTGGGTGTGTATAGGTTAGTCACACCCAAACTGGGTTTGTCTTCAAAAATAAGTGAGGTTATGACGTTAATGAAATTAATTAATGACGTTTTCGAAATTAATGACGTTTTCGTTTTGTTTAAAAACACCAAATTAAAAACTCAAATTTGATTTTAACCAACTCAAAATTGCAAAATCGGCTAAAAATTGACAGATGAATGACAAATCGGACAAATCAATTACGTACACAAATAAAAGACGTTTAGACAAAAGTTTCCTAATTCTGATAAACTGGGTCAGAGTTGCATTGAGAGCCAAATTTTTCTTGTTGATATCAAAAATTAAAAATTGCGATCTACATTTTTTTAAATAGAAAAAATAAAACTTGTAATGGTCATACGTTGAACCAATTCATTAATTGTCAATTCACAAAAATACACACTAGAGACCAACCAATATAACGACAGCAAAAACTTTTAGTAAAAATTATTAAAAAATTAGTTAAATTATTAGAATAATCAAATTCCTGTTCAAGTCCGCAAAATACCCTACTCGGATGAGTCTTCGTCTTTTGTGCTTCAAAGTCTCAATTCATAAATGAGCAATTGAGTCAAAAAATTTAATTATTGTGAAATACTAAAAAAGATTTTAAACATCAACGGAGTGTAAAAAGATGAAAGATCAGATTAAAAATTAAAGAAAATATGTATGCAATTATACAACAATACAACCGCAATACAACCGCCGTGGAATTTGATCATGGAATTTATCAAAAAATTATTTTTTAACCGGGAAGGCTATTACAACAACAAAAATCACAATTGATAAAACCCAATTTGTAAATAAGAATCAGAAGGAATTAATCAGGATAAACTTGCTGTGGAGGTGTTGCGCTTCGGCAGGCGGAGCGTATGCGCCAGCTGCGACTACGTGCGCTTCCGCAGTGCTTGTCTCATTGGGGGATCGTCGGCCCGACTACCCTTCGCAACAATGCCAATGTCGATTTTGCTGTCTTGATGCTGATTTTTAACATCCTTTCTTCAGCGTTTCTTGCAAATAATGTGTTGTCGCTATTGAGAGGTGACTTTACAGTAATCTGTTGACGTGAAGTTGATGCGATGGCAACAATGTGCAAACGAGAAGACCAGGCAGGTACAGAGCAACAAGACAAGTTCAGAAACGGGCCTTTGTATTAACTACTATTTACGAAACTACGAAATGGCGCCGTTGCCCCGTTGTTGATCCCGTCAAAAATGACTCCAATCTAGAATCCAAAAACAAGGTCTCCAAAAATGTTCTGTTTAAATTCTCTTAAAATTCCGAAAAAATCGTTAGTTGTTCGAGAATTAGATTTAAATTTCACAATAGATTCACCGCTGCTCAGAAGCAATGGGGCATTGATGGCACACCGTTGAGTGCGGCCTCGCGTTTGAAAAAATTGTTAAAAATCTGTTGAAGAAAAAAACAAAAATGACTTTTACTAAGGAAAAGATTTACAAGCGGAACCCTCAGGGTAGAGATTTGGTCGAATTTTACCGTAAAGCGCTCTGTATCTACGTGAACAAAAATGAGAAGAGCGACTGCTTTATCGCACACGCAAATCTGGACAAAAGCTCAACAATTTGTTCGGTTTAACAAATTTGTTTTTTTTTGGAAAAAAAAGAATTTTTGTACATGGCAAAAATTTCTGGCAGCGCCGCGGGTACAAAATTTAGCGTTTGATTTACTGAAAACCCAAACAAAAAACCAACAAAAGAAAGGATTTATTAAGATATTGCAGATATTAACGTAATTAAATGAATTTGAAAGCGCTGAACAGGAACAAAAAATCCATTGTTTTTTTGTTTAAATTGGTAAATCATCCATTGACATTTTAATTAGCATCATCTTTCAGCCTATATATTTCAAAAGTAACAATTCGATTTGGCGGGTCTAGTATGAAGACAAGTAATTGATGGACATTATGCAAAAAAATGCTTCAATTTCAGGAATGCTCACTATTTCGAATAAAACAATGATTCGTCATTGAAAAAGCAAAAGGTCAAAATTAACGGAAACGACCAGAAAGCCGCAAAAATCAGTTAACGCTTTAAAAGTAAAAATTTAAACATCAAATGAAAGGGCGTAAAAACAGATTAAAAATCAAAGAATATACGTATGTAATAAAGTCGTCGTGGAATTAGATCATGGAATTTATCAGTCACTTGCCAAGCTTGCCAAAAAACACGTTGCCACGTTTCTTTATTTTTACCTACCGCTCAGACGTAGTTTGAAAACTTACAGGCCGAACCAACAAAAACAACAAAATGCCTCATTTAACACTTCACAGAGAAAGGTTTGCTGTGTTTTCTTCAACTAGACTACACAAAAATTGCATCAATTTAACCAGTGTCACGTAGATGGTACAAATGTGGATCAGTAAGAAGAAAATGCTCAATGTTCTGAGGAATCATTTTTTTACGACTTGAAAACGAAAGTTTTAGATACACCTGATGACGTGTGCTTCAGAGCAGAATTGAATTGAAGATAAGATTTTTAAACCTTGTGTGGTTCTATATTAAACTTCGTTCTCAGCCTATTAATTTTTAAACGGATTGCTTTAGCAGATTTTACAACTATTTTAACCTACCGCTCTGTCGTAGTTTAGATAACAAATTGGTTCCAACTCCATCTAACAAAAATAAAATGTTTGTTTTGTTTTCTCGGGCCATACCCACCAACCCCAAAAATTGTATGGAAATTCTATAATTTAATCAGTACCAAGTATTTGACACTATTGTAAATCAGTTAATCGCGATATTTGCGCAGCGCAGATATGCAGAAACGCACGAGCAGAACTTTGAGCTCGAGTTTACGACGATTAGAGAGAGATTAGAGTCATGAAAGAACAAAAAAAGGTGTCCTAGGTGTTCTTATTAGGGGATCGTCGGCCCGACTACCCTTCGCAACAATGCCAATGTCGATTTTGCTGTCTTGATGCTGATTTTTAACATCCTTTCTTCAGCGTTTCTTGCAAATAATGTGTTGTCGCTATTGAGAGGTGACTTTACAGTAATCTGTTGACGTGAAGTTGATGCGATGGCAACAATGTGCAAACGAGAAGACCAGGCAGGTACAGAGCAGTTCTTAGTAATGTGCGATTTGCATTTGAAAACATTATTTTCCTTTTTCACACAAATGCGGATAAAACTGAACTATCGTCAATTACCCATGAAAATAGCAATGTGAAAAGTTTATAAAATTAAAGGAAAGCTACCAGGAACTAAAATTGCAAAGATTACAAAAGCGAAACAATTCAGCAACAGACTTTAAAAACAGCTTTGCTTCATCCTTTTTTCAGTACAATTTAATTGCAATCATTCGATAAGATTTTGCGATGTTGCGGACACAAAACACAAATCATGCATTAAAAGTTGTATTTAAGCTTTAAGATTTTTTGGGATAAACGTCAAAAATCATTTCTTCTGCGGTCTTGATTTGTGATGAATGAAATTTCACAAATTTCACAAAATTTAGCAGAACAAAAAATAATTAAAATAACCGTGATCTTGTGAATTATGTAGCACAGCTCGAAACGATAAAAAAAAAACATTCACTGTAATAATTATCTTTATCTAATACAAATTCAGTATAAAAATTTTATCAATAAACTTTGCAAAATTTGAAATAATAAACTCGAATTTGAATGCTACTATGCTACTCATACAAAAAAACACCAGTGGCTTTGACTAGTTGTGGTCTCCACGTCTGCATGATAGCCTATTTGTTGTTATGTTTGTGCTAGTTGAGATCTGAATGCAAAACCAAAATAAATTAGCACACGAAAGTTTCCACTTGCTAAATTCAAAAATGCTAAATTGCTTATTTTTTGCTTATTTTTTGCTTATCAAAAATGCTTATTTTTTGTGCTTGATTTATGTGCAATTGCCACACATGCCACAATTGCAAAAATTTAAAAATAAGTTATTTGCTTAGTTGATTAGTTAAACAGACTTATGTTGAAAAATAATTAATTCATGTTTGAAAAGTTGCACTTTTAGGTCAACAATTCAACTGAATTCAAAATCACTGATTTTAATAAGTGTCGTTAACTGAGTGTCCTTGTTTTTCCTACGGGTTTATAAACAGTATCCACATGGAACACGTGTATAGAGATTGTCACAAGTCTCCATTTCCAAAAGTTAACTTCAAAAAATAAAACTTTGTTGTACTAAAGGTTAGGCCGTCTCACTGTTAGGTGGAAGACTGGGCCGCATTTTTCTTAAACAAAAATTTTCTGTTTTATACATAACGAATATAAGTTTGTAAATAATTTTAATTGATCGTAATTCAGGTTGTTCCTTCGTACAAACGAAACTTGCAAAAATTGAAAAAAACAACATTTTTAAAATGAAAGAGTTTTAAAACCAGTCTTTTAAGTGTATATTCTTAAACAAATTGGAACAAACATAAACTGTCTTCTTTGATCATCAAAATCTTCATCTTTTCATGCTATCAAAAAATTAATTGTTACAGAAAAAAATCGTGAGCATTTGATAAACATCGCACTAGTTTATGCTTTGCTGCCCGCTCTCAATATCGCCTGGACCAAATTATTTGCCTAAAAATAATTACGCATCAAAAAAATTGTTAACATCGGTGGTAAGGTATGAAGCACCCAGTGCGTGTACTTGTGTACGCTGTTTTCTCCAAAGTTTTATTTACTCTCTAAAACATTTAGGGATTTTCCCGAAATTCCAAAAACTCTTTTCCAAAAATAAAACTTTTCGTTGTTTCTTTTTCTTTTTCATTGGACTATGGAGAGGAAGGGCCGTCTCTGTTAGGCGGAAGACTTCTTAAACAAAAATTTACTACATCATACATAATAGTCGCTGTTGCTTTACGTATCACATCTTCATTTTCTTTTCAAATCTAACAAAATCAACAGTTAGGCCACTCAGTCCTGTTGTTGTTAAGCATGCCGCTTCTTATGGATAGCTTGGATTCTTATGAATTCTTTTCGATCACGGAGTAAAACTCCTAACGAGAGTGATAGAAAAAATCCATCCGATCAAAAAATGACTGAAAAAAAGAAATTAAAATTAAGATTTTTCGTATGACGTATGAACAAAAAATAGATCCGTGTCGTAACGCTACAAAAAAACAACTTGGTGCAAATCTGTCAGCACAGACGAACAATAAAAAAAGTTATATTTCTAAAAGTCAACCGTAATTACAGAGGCTAAAAATGCTATAAAAAAGATTTTTAATTGCATCTCATTGTGACCTCAAAAATTCGTTTGTTAGGCCCCGATTGATGGCAATGAGAATAACCGAACACCTTACCAAACAAAACCAGCTATGCCCTCAGAAAGCATAATTAAAAAAGATTTTTACTACATTTTTGAAGTGTTGTTGAGTAAATTACTAAACAGATTGAAGGTGCGGAAAACAAAAGAAATTGTTCATATAGGTGTTAATACAAATTCTGTAATTTTTTTTTCAAAATGCAAAGATTTCAGGCGTCTGACAAACAGCGTTACTTGCAAAAAATTCTATTATGAATGAAGATTTATAAAACTTTGGTCGACTCTGATCGCACCAAGAAACGAAGATTGTAAATGAAGGTTTAGGAAACTCCCAATTGCTTCAGTTGATATGGGCAATGGGCATCCATAACGTTCTAAAAGCTTTCTGTCTGCTAAACAAACGCGCAAACGATATAAATGAAGTTTAACAAAACTCCCAATTTTCGAAGAACAAAAAGGTAAGATTTTCATACTAAGCGTGGTCATAAAAAGTCAACAGCAGAAGGGCAGCAATTGGCGTGAGAACTGATCTCCAAAAATATAGAAAACACAGGTTTCATCGCTTGCGTTAGAAGCTAAAGTGCACTAGCTCTCAAATATGCCACAAAATTTTGATTTTTTAATTGAGAACGATAAAAACTTCACAAAAATTTAACCAGATCTACGGAATCAAATGGAGAAATCAGAAGCAAAGAGACAAAAGTTGCATCGCTTTATTAGCTGCTTTGATGCCAGTTCACAATGTATCCTGAAACAAATTATTTGCTTTGAACCAAAGACCTTTCAACAAAATCACCGGAAAAAAAGCAATTTTTAGGTTAAAACATTCAAAAACACATAAGCAACCGCCTGGTTTTACGTAACGAGTGCAAAAATGTATCATTTGTTCTTTCTAATCTAGTTCAGACAACTTACAAAACTACATACAGTTTATCCAATCTTGAAAAAAATTTCATATGAATTTGCTGAATTATAGTGAAATACTAAAAAAAAATTCACAGAATGATGCAGCATTAACGGAAACGACCAGAAAGCCGCAAAAATCGTAAGCAAAAGCAAAAAATTGTAAAAGATTTTGATTTAGATAATTGCTTAGTTTTCTGATCATTTCTGATCTGATATGTCATATACGCAATATTGTCATATATCATAATGTCATATGTCATGGCAATATCGCAATATATTCAAATATTGTCAAATAAATTCAAATATATTAGGTAATAGCTACTTCAACCAAAAATCGTTGTGTGTTACTGCCGAAGAAAACGCATACAGTATTTCAAAATGCAAATGCTTTTTCTTTTGTTCGCAAATTTAATCAGAATGAGGAATTATGTTTCTTTTAGTAAAAATAAACCAACTTCAAGTGTGGTTTTCTAGATTTGTTTGAGCTAAATTAAGTTCTTCTGTATGAGAACGACAGAGAATTTACCAAAAATTGGAATCTATGGAATCAGATAAAGAAAGGAATCGGGAACAAAAATTCCATCTCCCTTCTTTTCCTCAGTTGCATATCAGAGTGTAGTAGCTCACAAAAAGTAAAAGTTGCCTCAAAGCTCAAAAAATGACTCTTAACTGTTTCGGTTGACATATGCATTCAATGACTCGGTAAAAGCTTTCTGTCAACTTAACAAACGCCTGCATTGTTTGAGAAAAAATGCAAAAAAGAACAAAAAAGAAATAAGCAATTAGATCTTTTCAAGAATCTGAATCTGAACCAAAAAATCTGAAGGAAAACTCGTCAGCTCCATTTATTTTCAAAAATTTTAGTTAGATAAATGCAGAACTCCAAAAGATAAATGCAGAAGATATAAATCGTTATTTTCGTCATGGTATGTTGCCAATGTTGCGAAAAATAAAAAAGTGCTTTAAACATTTTGCATTTGTTTGCAGTAAATCAAATCAAATAAATTGTGAACATTTCATTAAATCAATATTTGAAATTTTGAACTTTGTAAGACGTGGATAATGGACTTATCAACAATTTGATTTTTTAAATATTTCGATTAATTCTAATGTAGTAATTTTATTAAGAATTGCTTAGCAGACAATCTCAGTCGGCTGCAAAAATTACTTTTATGGCCACCAAAACTCAAAAATTCTCTACTCTGATCACAACGTCACTTCTAATTATGATTTAGCCTAAATAATAAAATAGCGTTGCAGAACTGTAAAATCTGACCAGATGCTATTGGAACACAAATTGAAAACTATTAAACTAATTTCTGATGTTGTAGTAGCGATGAAAAAATTAACAAAAATCAAAATAGGATCAATGATATGCATGTAGGCACACGACAAACCGACCCAAAAAATCTTCTTTTTTAGAGCCGTCAACAAGTAAAGCTTACTTAAAAAATTGGACGCAATTGACGTAAGGAACTTCAGGAATAGGCAAACAGAAACGAGTGTAGAGGCTAACCAGATACCACGACAAAAAAACAAACGTGAACCGCAGGAAAGACAAAGAGTTATCTACTAACCGGGGCTAACCGGTTTATAGGCTCCACTGATACTCTTAGCAACAGAAGGCAAAAAACTAAGAAAGTACTGTAACTTACGACATTACTATGATCAAAAAAACATTTAAAATTCAAGACTTGATCGCGTTGAATTACTGATTCTACGTAACGAGGGCAGAAATGTATGATTTGTTGTGTCTAACCGTTTAATCTTAAAACAGACACCTCTAAGTTCTCTTAACTTGTTAGCAAGACAGTGTAAACTTTGATGAGAACGGCAATTGGCTGATACTGGCTAATAGATGGATATGAACGCCACATACAATTACTGACACTTTGCTGACTTTGATTAGAATGGATTGCTCTGTTGCAAAAAATAAGAGCTTTTGCTAAAAATTTATACGCAAACTAAATCTAGGTGTTTTGAACGAGTTTCAGAATTTAGCAAAATCTAGTTCAGACATCTTACAAAACTGCATGAGTAAAAAACTACATGCAGTTTATCCAATCTAGAAAAAGAATTACTTTTGATTTCATATGAATTTGCTTTTACTCGTTAATACCTGTTCTTTATTTTTTCAAGTGAATGTGCATGAAGACATTATTTATTCAAAAAACGTGCATCAACTTTATTAATGACCGATCACAGCGTCGATGATCTGCCCAAATCTGCAAAAAAACATTTCATATTTGCCAAATAATGTTTTGATTCGCAAAGTGCCCTTTCCTTTTTAATTTGCACCAAAAATAATTTCACGATTTTCCGTATAAAAATAAAAAATGCGATCTACATTTTTTAAATATAAAGAATAAAAGTTGTAACCGTCTTAATACGTTGAACCAATTCTTTCATTGTCATTTCACGAACACACACACTACAGGCCAGTATTTCGCCAGCAAAAAATGTTAGTAAAATTATTAAAAAATTACTTAATAGAATAATCAAATTCCTTTTCGAGTCCGTTAACCCTATTCGGATAAGTATTCATCTTTTGTGCTTCAAAATTTCAATTCATAAATGAGGAATTGAGTGATTTAGTTATAAAAAATATTGAATTATAGTGAAATACTCAAAAAATTCACAGAATGATGCAGCCATGCCTGTAGACCATAGGGCTTCGGACATGATACCGTTTGATCATGTTATAGGCGCATCAATAAAACGCCAAAAAATGTATTTGATTTACCTATAACATTTTTTTCTTAAATCTAACAAAATCGGTTAGGGTGGACCACTTGGCAACGTTGTATGAAGACAAGTAATTGATGGACATTATGCAAAAAAATGCTTCAATTTCAGGAATGCTCACTATTTCGAATAAAACAATGATTCGTCATTGAAAAAGCAAAAGGTCAAAATTAACGGAAACGACCAGAAAGCCGCAAAAATCAGTTAACGCTTTAAAAGTAAAAATTTAAACATCAAATGAAAGGGCGTAAAAACAGATTAAAAATCAAAGAATATACGTATGTAATAAAGTCGTCGTGGAATTAGATCATGGAATTTATCAGTCACTTGCCAAGCTTGCCAAAAAACACGTTGCCACGTTTCTTTATTTTTACCTACCGCTCAGACGTAGTTTGAAAACTTACAGGCCGAACCAACAAAAACAACAAAATGCCTCATTTAACACTTCACAGAGAAAGGTTTGCTGTGTTTTCTTCAACTAGACTACACAAAAATTGCATCAATTTAACCAGTGTCACGTAGATGGTACAAATGTGGATCAGTAAGAAGAAAATGCTCAATGTTCTGAGGAATCATTTTTTACGACTTGAAAACGAAAGTTTTAGATACACCTGATGACGTGTGCTTCAGAGCAGAATTGAATTGAAGATAAGATTTTTAAACCTTGTGTGGTTCTATATTAAACTTCGTTCTCAGCCTATTAATTTTTAAACGGATTGCTTTAGCAGATTTTACAACTATTTTAACCTACCGCTCTGTCGTAGTTTAGATAACAAATTGGTTCCAACTCCATCTAACAAAAATAAAATGTTTGTTTTGTTTTCTCGGGCCATACCCACCAACCCCAAAAATTGTATGGAAATTCTATAATTTAATCAGTACCAAGTATTTGACACTATTGTAAATCAGTTAATCGCGATATTTGCGCAGCGCAGATATGCAGAAACGCACGAGCAGAACTTTGAGCTCGAGTTTACGACGATTAGAGAGAGATTAGAGTCATGAAAGAACAAAAAAAGGTGTCCTAGGTGTTCTTATTAGGGGATCGTCGGCCCGACTACCCTTCGCAACAATGCCAATGTCGATTTTGCTGTCTTGATGCTGATTTTTAACATCCTTTCTTCAGCGTTTCTTGCAAATAATGTGTTGTCGCTATTGAGAGGTGACTTTACAGTAATCTGTTGACGTGAAGTTGATGCGATGGCAACAATGTGCAAACGAGAAGACCAGGCAGGTACAGAGCAACAAGACAAGTTCAGAAACGGGCCTTTGTATTAACTACTATTTACGAAACTACGAAATGGCGCCGTTGCCCCGTTGTTGATCCCGTCAAAAATGACTCCAATCTAGAATCCAAAAACAAGGTCTCCAAAAATGTTCTGTTTAAATTCTCTTAAAATTCCGAAAAAATCGTTAGTTGTTCGAGAATTAGATTTAAATTTCACAATAGATTCACCGCTGCTCAGAAGCAATGGGGCATTGATGGCACACCGTTGAGTGCGGCCTCGCGTTTGAAAAAAATTGTTAAAAATCTGTTGAAGAAAAAAACAAAAATGACTTTTACTAAGGAAAAGATTTACAAGCGGAACCCTCAGGGTAGAGATTTGGTCGAATTTTACCGTAAAGCGCTCTGTATCTACGTGAACAAAAATGAGAAGAGCGACTGCTTTATCGCACACGCAAATCTGGACAAAAGCTCAACAATTTGTTCGGTTTAACAAATTTGTTTTTTTTTGGAAAAAAAAGAATTTTTGTACATGGCAAAAATTTCTGGCAGCGCCGCGGGTACAAAATTTAGCGTTTGATTTACTGAAAACCCAAACAAAAAACCAACAAAAGAAAGGATTTATTAAGATATTGCAGATATTAACGTAATTAAATGAATTTGAAAGCGCTGAACAGGAACAAAAAATCCATTGTTTTTTTGTTTAAATTGGTAAATCATCCATTGACATTTTAATTAGCATCATCTTTCAGCCTATATATTTCAAAAGTAACAATTCGATTTGGCGGGTCTAGTATGAAGACAAGTAATTGATGGACATTATGCAAAAAAATGCTTCAATTTCAGGAATGCTCACTATTTCGAATAAAACAATGATTTGTCATTGACAAAGCAAAAGGTCAAAATTAACGGAAAGGACCGGAAAGTCGCAAAAATCAGTTTTAAAAGTAAAAATTGAAACATCAAATGTAAGGGTGTAAAAACACAATTAAAATCAAAGAATATACGTATGTAATAAGTTGCCGTAGAATTATAATTTATCAGTGACTTGCCAAACTTACAAAAAACACGTTGCCACCTGTTATTTATTTTTACCTACCGCTAAGACGTAGTTTGAAAACTTACTTTATGGTTACAGGCCGAACCAACAGCAACAAAAAACGTATAATGAATAATGAAATTTTCCTTTACTCAAAACTGCCACTGGCAGATTTCGGCTTAGAAAAGAACCGATCAAAAAAAAAATAAAATAACCGTGATCTTGTGAATTATGTAGCACATTTTACGTTCAAATCATTGGAATTGACTCATCAACGTCTCGCAAAGAAAAAAATGTTGTCTCTTGTGGACGGCGCTGGACCAAGGTTTTATCGCAATCAAAAAAATGAAAATAAAACAATGAAGAAAAATGAAATTAAAATGAAGTTAAAAAGAATTTTTCTAATAGGCGTTAAATTCACAACAAAATTCATCTTCTGTTTTAGAGCCGTCAGCAAGTAATACTGACTTATAAAATTTAATTATTCTCTAAAGAATTTATTGGTCGTCGTGTATCTATTAAAAGGCAATCCTATACATAGTTGGATATGCGCTAGTTTTTCCGTTACATTAAACAGTCATTTTAAGCACACACGATGCCCGACTCCCCAAAAATGCTATTTATGTTTTCAATTTAAGATTGCAGAATTAAAGAATTTTGTGATTATTTCATATAGTGATATAGTAAAGAATTAAAGAATTTCAATATTTTGTGATGTTTTGCTAGAAAACGTAGAAAAATGGAAAAAATTGGCAAAAAAGCTGTAAATTTGATTTTTACAATTGTTGTAGCGGAGAACAGAGAGAAGAGAGCGCGTTTATTTTCGGGACTGGGAGGTCAGCCGACCGTCCGAGACGACGGCTGACGAGCACTTATGACAGCGATCTCGTCTCGCCTCGCCGGCACTGACCAAGAGTGGCCGTGACCTTTGGCTAGGCGAGCGAGCAAACAATCGATGATCCGGCTACCACAACAATGCTTTTAACAAGTTCAGGTAACAAAGCTTAAAAAAACAAAACTAAGAATCAGACAGTAGAGTCTAACCTAGAGTAGAGGTTTATGGGCTCGACTGATACTTGTGAAACTAAGAAAGTAGTGTAACTATCGACATTGCTATGTTCAAAAAACTTTTAAAATAGCTGCAGAAACCTACAAAAATAATTTTTGTTGATTGATTACTGTTTCAAGCAATGCCGACCACAGCAGCTTGTTGATGGCAGTAGCCATCAGTAACAACATCCAAAAAATCCAGTAAAATTTCTTTTAGAAAATTCTGAAAATGCAAAGGATGCAAAGGAAGCGGAGAATTTTTGACTTTAAAAAATGTTTCGTTTTATAATTCTTGCTCAGATTCGCCCTTATCATAAATAATACCAGTAAATGAAGCAAAGTAAGTTGTTTAACGTTTAACCAAAGCCCCAAAAAACATCTTTATTTCTCTAATCTTGAAAACGAGTATCAAGTTTGAACTGAAAAACAAATCCAGCGCAGTTTAGTAATAAAAAACCCTCGAGAGAAGGGCAATACGCTGAACAAGATATCCTTACCCTGTTTTCTAAATGTGTGAGGAATTGAGAAGCCCAATAAGAAGTACGTAAACAAAAATTTTGTTAAATGAAAAGTTATTTTAAGTAAACAGCTGAAAGAAATGAAACTTTAAAAAATGTATTTGTTTGATTGTTGTACTTATCCGTCTTCTGAAATCAGCAACAAGGCTCGTCCACTCTTCTTATTGTTCTTACGCATGCCGCTTCTTATGGATCACTGAGATTGAAACTCCTGAAACCGCAAACGAGAGAGACAGTAAATTAAATATTACAACATTTTCTGCATTTTTGCAAGGAACACGTTATCTTTGCATTGTTGACAATTTATGGTATCATTTGTGCGCAAAAATGTATGAAACAAAGGTAAAATTATAGGCATATCTTTGCAATCCCTACAGCATCCTATTCGCATTATTTGTACGTACTGATACATTTGAGAGTAAAACGAAAGCTGATAAGCATTCAACTTGAGTGCTCACGAAAACTCAATTCCTAAATTAGAAATTAAGTGATTTTAATTTTAAAAATTGAATTTTAGTTGAATTTTAATTTTCAGAAAATCATGCCTGTAGACCATAGGGCTTCCGCTACGATACCATTGGCCATGATGAGATGATGTCACCTACACCAGGCACTGCTAAAGTGGTTGTTGTTGTTTAATTAATGTCGATTTGAATCACTGTCCGGGTCTCTTCTAAGACTCAACAGGTCCTGGCCAGAATTTCCAACGCTTACAACTACAAAAGGGCTTAAAACCAAAGTTTGATCATGTTGATCAAACGCTTCGATAGTGCAAAAAATGTAGTTGATTATTGTTTTACTTATTGCATTTAATGTAGGAAATTTTTAAAATGATGGTAGGAATGCTGTCCCAAAAATTGCAATTTCTATTCATCTTCGACGAGAACAAGAAATGAATTATTTTAAGGAGCATCTTGATCTTCGTGATCATGGGCGCTCGAGCAAAGCATTATGAGAGCGAAACCATGCTTTAGAAAACAAAAATAGAAAATTCTAATCAGAACTAACTGATCAATGCAAGTTTATTAACGAATTATAAACGAATTAAGGATATTATGGAAATCCGTATTCGAAAAGCACCAGCTAAGCTTAACACAGAGCATAGTAGCGGAAAACGCCATGCTACAACAGCGCAAAAATTATTTGAAGTGATATTGTGAAAGAGTTGTGATACATTCTCGATGCAAAAATTTCTCGGAAGAGGCTTAAAGTAATAAAAAAATGAAAAACAGTACATCAATCGTAAAGCATTTCTAAAAACATCCACTTTTAATGAAAACGCCATAATATTTCTGCAGTGTGTGCGTTTTCTCATGGACTGTGGACTACAAAAAACTCGTAATTTTGCGCATCGTAGTATGCGTACAACGACGAATACCAAAAAAAACGGATTCACCGGCCTTGTATTGCCAGGAAGACGTAATAATGTTCTAAATGGTCTTTGAATTTTTGGGATGCCAATCTACCCATTCTACAAAAAAAAGACTATTTTAAAAAGTTTACAAATGAGATTTTAAGTTTTTTGTTGTAGTAAGGAACTGGAGATTCCTCCGGTGGCTCTGTGGTGGGTTCCCCTTCGATGTGTGTTCGATAACCAAGAGCGGAAAGTCTGACGACTACGGCCATAAATATATAACGGAATTTTGTCACGGAGCTAAAAATCAGAGAATTTGTTAATTTTTTCACTCTTTTGAGCTCTTTGCATTCAAGTGAATCCAGCCTGATCTTTTCGTTACTTGCAACACCTTTTCCAATCATACACCTTTTCCAATCCCCTCTTGTATGTGTAATCTCTTGAATAACTTGTAATACTGATTGTGTGTAAATAAATTAAACATTAAAATGCATTGTTGTAATTGTTGCACACACCATCTGATCCACAATTAGTGGTTCCAAATAGTCGTAAAAAATAAGTTTGTCCTTTCAATCTTCAAAAATACTAAACTTTGTAACTTAGAGGAAAGTATCCGAAAATCTTGTAAACTAGGCAACACTTTGGAAGATTTAATAAGTACAGACAAAGACAACAACAGACAGCAGACATAAGTACAGGAAAAGACCAGTACAGACAATGTTTGAAAACTTACTTTATCGACCCTGGCAAAAATAAAAAAATTAGAAAATGCCCAATTTATTAATTCCCAGAGAACGGTAAATTTGCTTTGTTTCATCAGGGTATACCGAACTAACAAGCTGCAAAATGTTGCAAGCTGCAAAAATTGTTTGAAAATTGTAGAATTTAATCTTAATCAGTGTAGTTGGTTTTTTTCAATTATTTCTACCTACCGCTCGGTCGTTTCTACCTAAGCTACCGACGCTTCAAGAACGTAACAAAACGTAGAAAATTGTTTAATAACTTCTAATGTTCTACAAGAGAACAATTGAAATGTTAACAAAAAAGATTGATGAATCTGATGGACATCTGACGTACAAAAATGTCTCATTTGTTGATTTTAACCGTTGAACCTTAAAACCGTTTCAACTAAAACTATAAAAATGAATTTTAATTTTTACTCGGACACCTCCTGGAGGATTCATTCCACGTGAACATGCACAATCGGCCATGCCCTTATCATACGCAACGTGAACATAAGCAAAAATTGTGGCCATGATGGTGTACTCGGGCACCCAAAAATTATTTTCTTTCCAATTTATTCTTACTAATGGGCGATTTGCATGTGAAAACATCATTTTTGCTTTTTTCACATAAATGCGGATAAAACTCAAGTTTCGTCTATTAGCCATGAAAGTAACAATATTCAGTGTAGTATAGTGAGCCAAAAAAGATCAGCAACAGACTCCGATAACAGCTTTTCCAAATATGTCAATATCACTATTGCAAAAATAGACAAATCCCTCTTTGATGCGCGGTAAAATTTGCCTAACATGCTCGAAATTAGATAGAAAATTATGAATCGATATTTTAGGATTTTGATTTGTTGGGACTAACTTTTTTTTAAGGGATTGATGAATAAAATCTCTCTTTTCTCAAAACTGCCCATGAAAACTGCCTATTAAAAAATAAGTAAAATAAAAAAAATATGTAATAAGTAAATAATTATGTAGCACATTGTAAAAAATGGAAAATAGGAAAAATTGAGGCAAGAACAAGGCCTTTAACAAGTTAAGGTAAAAAGCTAAAGAAGAACAAAATAAGAGAGTAGAGTCTAACCTAGAGTAGAGGTTTATGGGCTCGACTGGTACTTAGAGACAATTCAGAAAGCAAACAACTAAGAAAGTATGTGTCACAAGTAAATAATTGTTCAAAAAATCATTTACAGTAATAATTATATTTATCTAATACAAATTCATTATAAAAACTTGATCAATAAACTTTGAAATATTTGAAATAATGCTACTCCTTCAAAAAATACCAATGACTGAGACTAGTTGTGGTCTCCACGTCGTCACGTATTTGCCTATTTGTTGTGATGTTTGTGCGCGTTGAAATCTGTTTGCAGGCTGCAAACAGAACAAAATTAAATTAGTTCACGGAAGTTTCTACTTGCTAAATTCAAAAATAATTCTTTTTTTGTGCTTGATTTATGTACAGTTGCCAATAAGCTTTGCAAACATTTAAAAACAAGTAAATTGCTTAGTTAAACAGCCTTTATTAATAAATTAAAACAAGCTTTGTCAAAAATTAAATTTTTGTACAACGTATAAATTTATTTTCAAAGTAGAAAACGTAAACATACAAAGGTCGCCGTAAGATGTTGAAAAAAGGCAACACTTGGGGAAAACCCTGCCAAAAAACACGTCGCCATCTGTTCTTTTAAATAAGCAAAACCAAATTAAATTAGTACACGAAAGTTTCTACTTGCTAAATTCAAAAATGCTTCGTTTTTGTGCTTGGTTTATGTCCAATTGCCAGTAAGCATTGCAAAAATTTAAAAACAAGTAAATTGTTAAACAAGTTACTAAACAAAAAAGTTAACAAAAAAACTGTTGTTGGAGAGGAAACTATTCTACTGAATCAGCTAGGAGAAGGAGCCGGAAGCAAAAATTCCATACCCTTTCTTTTCCTCGGTTGCATATGAGAAGTGCTATTCGTGTGGTATCTCACAGAAAATAAAACTTATGCATGTGGATTCTCTGAGAACGAGACAAAAGTTGCACTTCATTAGACTCAAAAAATGATTTTGATTGGGAGTAGTGAAATCCTCAAAACTGACTCCTAACTGGTTGAGGAGTCGGTTGAGGAAAGAACAAAAAAGAAATAAGCAATTTGATCTTTTCAAGAATCTGAATCTGAAACAAAAAATCTGAAGGAAAATTCGTCAGCTCCATTTATTTTCAAAAATTTTAGTTAGATAAATGCAGAACTCCAAAAGAACATGCAGAAGATATAAATCGTTAATTTACACGAGCAGAATCGGGAATTTCGTCATTGTATGTTGCCAATGTTGCCAAAAATAAAAA
>MQUG01004343.1:0-25382 GCA_007213375.1 Steinernema feltiae | reverse complement strand
AAAGCACTCAAAATCTGCCCAGTGCATTCTTCTCTTAAGTCACTGTTGAGAAAAGCCAAGATCGGGGATTCAGCACTAACAGCTTTTGTAAGGATCTGAAAACTTGATTTAAATCCAAAATTAATTGCGATGCAAACCGATTTCGAAACCCAGACTCGCTCTCGCCAGATGTCGATTGGGGCTGCATCCTCCGGGATCTAATCATCTGATTGCTGGGAGAGGATAGGTCAATCACCTCAGAAAAACTGAAATCACTCACAATCTGATGAAGTCATTTAATTAATGAGTTAACTCACATGCAGAAAATCAATGAAATTTCCACTCTGCACGGCCCTTATCTGTCAGCGTCATCCAAATAGTAGCTGCTCACACGGGTGTTTTCCAACACATCCGACCACTAAAAATCGCAAATAGAGATAAGCAACACATCATGGAAACGTACACGAGAACGTTGGAGGAGACTAGTCGGATTCTGCATCCATAAACCGCAATTTCTGCAAAAGCGCGACAACACCAAATGAGATTCTTCTTGTTTTCAATGGGCACACAACGGAGAGTAGTTTTTTGAGTATTCAATCTCCCATAACATTCGCTATATTGTCCGCTGTAAGTCCTGAAACAAAGATGTTTTTTGTTCATCCAACAGCGGTCATACCACTCGAAACCAGCGTGCACCAACGTTTCAGACGTGAAATCAGTCCAGACCCCATTGGCTGCGCTAAGAAACTCGACCTGAATCTTTCCATTTGTAGCCACTTTCGACCTGAAACCAAACTGATAGTTAGAATGTAGCTGGGCGCTGCAGGCTGTCGCGAGAGAAGGACTGGAGAGTCCTCATTATCACAATACTCCCGACTTACCCCATAATTTCTTCGTTCATATCGTTTTTGAATCTCATGCCGTCTAAACTCTCGAGCATCTTTCCACCTTCCTCATGCATCTCCCAGACCACCTTTTCGAGCAAACGCCACAATTTGTATCGCTGCGCTAAGATCAAAGTACGCCTAGGGGAGATAGTTGCGTACGAGTAAAACAAATAATCCTCGCACAGCTTGGAAATAAAGTCACAACGCAGGTAATCCGCCACGTTGAGTAGTTTTTCGACTGAATGACCTGAAAGAAACACGTGAACAATTCGCACAGTATGAACTTGCTGTTGACGGAAACATCGAGTCTGTAAATCACGGCGAGGAAATGGAGAAAAACGTCCAAATTGATCACAATTTCGTACTTTCCCGTGGAGTTTTCGGTTTGGTTCGCGATACCGTTGACGATGCCGTTGAATAAATCCTTGAAGAAGGCAGAATTGTCGCCGAGACGCTGAAATCACTCGATCATCAAATCAGTTTTCTCTGACGATCGTGCTCACTGATTTCGAGAGCCACAAAGTCTCTTTTTCGCAATAATTAGCCGCAATGACGACCTGCGCCGCGTCCTCTGGAGACTTGATCATCTTGTTGTTGGGATCAGAGAGGTTGACCATCTCAACGCTAAAATCACCGTAATCACCAGTAGAGTAAAACTAAGATAACCTGCTAGTTTGGAATTGAATTCTGACTTTGAAGAACTGCCTCCCGCACGAGTGAACAACAAGTCCCCTCCAGGACACGTTATTTTCATAGCAGTTTGCCCACAGCCCCCGGAAGCAAACAGCCGTACTTATTCGAACACTAGATAATTCAAAATTACGAAAAAAAATTGAAAGAAATCTTACGGATCCAGCCCACAGAGGCTTAACAGAAACAGTACTAAAGACTTTTATGTGTGCTGTGACTTCGAGCGCCCAAATGGAATTCTTCTGCGCGGCGCGAAAAGGATCATGACAACGAAGAGCGATGTTTCGATGCCAGAAATTAAAACTCGTGTCACAGTACTCTCCACAGACGTACCTGAACAGAAGATTGAAATGATATACATACTTGAACCGGCCGTACCACTCGCGTTTCAACTCATCTTTCCACGTTCCCGAAGTGAAGCAGAACCAGTCCTTAGTATCGGAGACCGGAAGCTCCAAATCAAACGTCGCTTCAGAATCTCGCTGCATACTCGCTCTGTAATCAAGTTATTCGGAAATGGAACGAAAACCGACGTAGAAATGACCGAAACGCGGAAGAGAGAAGCAGAAAACGGTGAACGTTGGCATCAAAACGTCGCAAACGAAACCTCCCCTTGAACACGTGTGCATTGGTCTCGCCGCGATCGCCCTGAAGCCAAAATTTAGTCGCGGAGAACACTCACACGAGTCACCACTGACGTCTTGGAATCGCTTTCGACCGCTCTCGCTGGTGGCAGGTGGGAATCGCGTTGTTCGCCGACCACTCCGGCTACATCAAGAACATGAACGGCGCGACCTTCGCTCCCGCCGGCTACGTGCGCGTCAGCACCTACTGTCCGTTCATCGCTCAGGTCACGAGCAATGCGGCTTTCTGTCAGTGAGGAGTTGTGGAGGAGATGTATCGCTGTATCCGCGTTGCTCAGAATTCATCGGCAAATAAACAACGCGCTCTCTGGCCTCGAATATAACGCATAGAACCTTTCCATCACCTGCGGGCAGAGCACCCCAACAACCAAGCATAGAAATGAAGCATCGCTTTTTGCTGCGATTATCGTCCTCAACGCATTGCTTAGCCCTCGGAAGGCGGCCATTTAAGCGCTCGGATTCCCCCGTCAACGGCATCATCAGCGAGCAATCATGAACCCTTGCGCGCCCTCTTCCATGAAGCCGAAATGGCGATTGATGAAGCTCTCCGCGAGTACGTGGCAATAACGGAGAAGTCGCCCATCCCCACCGACGCTCAGGACCCGATGACCGCGATTCGCTACGGCCTCAACTCGCCGCAATTCGCCAATCGCGCTGCCGCCGTGAAGCAGTTCGCGACGCTCCTTCCCGTCTTCTTCGTCGAGGAAAACGACTTTATCGACGCGCTGAACGCGATGGAGGACCTCGCGCTCCACGAGCAGCCGATCCTGCTGGTCCAGGCGGTGAACGACGCTGTCGCGTACCTCAACGTCGCCGTCCGCGACCTCTCCGTCACGCGAGACGTCGACCGGATGACGCAGATCGCCTTCTTCTTCAATCTCCTCGGAAATTCGTTGCGAACGGCGACCCCGCGGAGGACCGCGAAGACTTGGTGCAGGATCTCAGCACCAGGCTGATGGACTCGACGAACGAGGTCGCCGCTCTCAAGCGCCAACTCGACGCCGAGCGCGAGAGGCTTCGCTGCGTCGAAGAGGAGCGACAGAAAATCGAGGAGGAGCTGAAGGAGGCGAACGAAGCGCTGCGGAAGAAGGAGGACGCCGGTAGCGCTGACGCCATCTACCGCGCAGAGCTGACAGCTCTGGACGCCGCCTACCGCGCACAGCTGATAGCTCTGGACAAATACGAGTCGGAGATGCAAAGCATGACCAACGAAGACCTTCCAGAAGCCGGTTGCGCTCCCACCGTCCAAGAGCGCAACGCAACGGAGGAAGTGAGCGTCACGGTCGACGGAGAAGCGGAGCAACAGCGAGCTGCGGAGTCCCGCCAATGCCAAGAGCAGTTGTGGCAGCTTGTCAACGATCACGTCCGAGATCTGATAGCACGTGCTACAAAAGAGGAGCAGCGGAAGTTTCAAGGAGCAGCTGCGTGCTCAGGAAGACCAACGGCGACTTCAGTGTGAAGCGGAGCAGCAGGAGGAAAGAACGTGTACGACAGCAGCGCGTATGGAATCAGCAGCAGAGTGTAGTTCAGCAGCAACAAGCACAGCAGCAGCAAATGTTGCAGATGCAGCAGCGCCATTGGCAGCAGCAGCAACGAGCGCATTGGCAGCAGCATCGGCAATACCCAGTTCAGATGCCGCACATGATGGCACAACCACACACTACTCCAGCACAGCCTCCACTCACCCAACAACAGCAGCAGCAGCGGCCGCAACACCCAATTCAGTCGCACTGCCTCCAGAACGGTCACAACTGGCGAGAAAACTAGTTTTAATTGCTTGATCTCTGGTTAAGTGTCTGGTTAAATGAAATAAATTGTGCGTTTCCATTCCTAAATACCGTAATCAGCACGGACAGCTGTAAAGTAGCGGCGGGATTACGACCAGAAGCGTCGAATCCACGATGCATCGCACTCGAATCTCTCGACCGCTCGCTGTCGACTCTTTTCAGCAAATGAGACGAACGAGGCGTTTGCAGCGCGTTTCACAGACACGATCGTGTCACGTGGTATTCAGCCACAAGCAGACTACGATCTGTACAACCGTAAATGATGGAGTTAACGAAGACAAACCAGCCAGTGCGATAGACGGAACGATATCAGTTCCCATGGCGTTTTGTAAACAACTCATCGATTGAATTTCCACTCGTCTTCGCTGACGTCATCGCCGTCTGTCTGATTGGCGTTCGCCACTCGCTTCCCGCCACCTTTTCATATCGATTTGTGCGTTGAATATTTAAAACGTTCGTTTTGATCTGAATTTTCGATGCAATCTGGCTAATAGATCGATCTCAACCTACCGGTTTTTGTCCATTCTGAGAGATTTCTTCAATTCCACGTTGGGGTGAAAGTAATAGACGCATCATATCACAGCGTTCACTGTTCTCTGGCTATGATGTGCCACACGCGCTTATTCGTGCTTCGTGATTTATCGTCTTAAAAGCGCAAATTTCAGGTAATTAATACCTAAAAGGTAACACAGTCGACTAACGCTGAGATCCTCCTGCACTTCAATGTGAGTTTTCATTTTTTTGGCTTACCAGGCATTGTAGGGCGTTCAGGCTTCTAGTCAAGCTCTGCTTAGGCTGACTGCCATTGTAGTTTAGCCTTGCTCAGTAAATGCATTGCTAAAGAATGAAATTTATAGGTTTTCTGACACATTTCTCTCTCCATTCCACTGTTAGCAATCGTCCAACCTGGACTACAACCTGTGCTGGCTGGACTCGACGATCTCCACTATGTATTCTCGACCTATCGATCTCCACGGCGTACTACACAAAGGATAGCTGCGAGAAAGGGAAATGCGAAGTGTGTAAGTCGCATTTCTTCCCGGCCAATGCACCAGAAAATCACCTATTATCTGACGATAGAGGAGGTTGATAGTGCGACCGTCTTCTACCGCGAAAACTCGCTTTTAGCGTGCAACACGACTTTCTGCGTGTTTTTCGTCAAATTTCAAGCAAATTGGTGTATTGAGAGCAAAACTAGCATGCGTTGTCGAGCCGGACGAGACAAACTGTGTCGAGAAGCTGAGAAGCGGTTAGTTTATTAACTTCACTTTGACTAAAAATCGACATTTTACATTTTCAGAATGACGTGTTCGCAGCTCTCCACACGGCCCTCGATACAGCTCTCGATGGTGCTCTATGCTGCCGTTAAAAAAGCACTTGAAGAAGTCGAGAAGGTGGAAGAAAAAGCGCGTCCATCTCCTTGTCATCTGTTTTCGAAAAGCAGTTAAGAACGCATACAAGTGGGTTAATGTCTCCATGCAGTTAATGAATTGAAGCACCACATTGGCCAAACACCGGTGTCTTAAAGCTTCTTTTTCATACCCAAGTTAAGAACCGAATGCGCAGGATAAGAGATTTTGATTCAAATTTGATTTATTTGGCAAAATCAGGCTTATATCCAAGATGCTCTCGGGTGATTTTTTCATATTTTAGTATAGCGATAACCTGCGAACAGGACACTCCAAGATTAGGACCCTACTGGCAGTACAGTACGCAATGATATTGAGCGAAATGTGGACCACGTCCATTCTACTATCCAACGAAAAACGATGGATATTGTGGTGCTGCGCGGCCCATCTACCACGCATGAAATCATTGGAAAACGGTTTTCTGGCCAGATAAACTTTGTCACTTTCAGAAGAGTCAGTCTACCAAAGCCCATCATTACTTGAAAACTACATTCGGTTTGTTTAGATTCATTCGATTTGGACGCCGTTCTGAGCAAAGCCACAAAACAACATTAAAGCGAACTGGAACGATATCAGTAGGATGCGCGAATTATTAAGTGCTGAAAGCAAGAATTTATAACGATTGAAAAATGAACGATTGGGAGTGCAAGGCCGACCAAAATCGTTACGTAAGTGATCATCGCAATCATAATCCTTATCACGTATGCTCTAGTGAAAGTGAAAGAAACGAGGTTGGGTTTTTGACGATATGGTATATAATGGATGACGATTTTATTGATCTATCGCACATCAGGTTAGTGCTTAAGGCTCTGTTTACTGTTTGCAATGCTGCGCCTTCTATTTGGTGCAAAGCTGGCAAGATACTACAGAATTATGCAATAATTAGCACAAACACATCTGCAACGCGTATATGACGTTTTTAAGCAGTTATTCCGCCTATTTTGCAATCAAATTCAATTTGATATTCTGATTTGACATTCACTTTTGTATACAACTGCCGCGCGCCAATTTTTTGCCAACAGACAACCGGTTCATTGCAAAATGAGACACCAGACTTGTGACTTCATTTCAATGTCTCTAAAATACGCACGCGGTGTCTCATTGACAGTGTGTCTGCCTCAAGCGCACGGTGTCTGAGTTCGACGTGTCTGAGTGGTGTCGTCTCGTTTGTGTCGTGTTTTCTGAATGACCGGTCGTTTCAATGTCTTCGAATGACGCCGGTGCGGTCGGAAAACACACACACAAGCATACCGTTCGTTTTGGCTTAATTTTCCGATCGATTGAGATGGTTGATTGAACTGACTTACTAATTTTTGAGCTCGGACTAAAAGCTAAAAATTCAATCAGGTTTTTATTGTTGAAAAAATGAGCACTTGCAAGCGAGTTTCAGGACTTGAAGCGTCAAAGCTCTCTGACCAATTAAGACTTGGGATTACTGTAAAAACAGACAATTTTACTATTTGTTCCGTAAATTCAGACAATTCAGCTGTTTAACCAAGTGCCAAAGCTCAAATGCCAGCAGGATTAACGATGGAGAATTGCTTACGCCTTCGCTTATGGAAATAATGACTGTAACGAGTATGAAGCACAAACATACGAAGCTAACGCCAACGGTAAGTGGTGCTAGCGCTTTTTTCAATAACGCTGGATTCTTAGATTATTGGTTCCCGCCTCTAGAACATTGAAACTATCCAATTTACTGAATTGAGAGGAACGGAGATCGTGAGACTTAGAAGGGTTTTATTGAACTCTAAGAATTACTCAGAATTGACGGCAATGTGACGCCATAGATGTCCTCGAACTCTATCGCTCTCCCGCCTAGTTCACCGGACTACTGCGCCAGTCGTTCCTTTCCAATCTTCGGACTCTAGTTGTGCGTATTCAGTTGGGATAAAATCGTTGTCTCTTCTATGGTTGTCTTGTAGCGACGGACTTGTTTTCGACGCCAGAAACGATGCACGTGCATTTGCTACCAGATGCAACAGCAGCGTAGTTCCCAGAACAGCGTTCACAATGAGAAAACGCTAAATTCGCAAGGTCAGGAGATGTAGAGTTCGGGCATATCCCGATCGTCAATCGGGATACGGAGCAATCACCTGTTCGTAATGAAAACCAGTCGAGGTATTTTGCTGCCCGCGACAGACATCGAATGTCCTATGAGCTTTGTGGTTCGCATTCGAATTGTGAGGTTAAAGGATCGCCGGCGGCTGCCGTCATCGGAAATTGATAATTCCACAGTAATCCCGATAGAGCCCACAGCGGCCACCCTTGACCCTAGATTTCAACATAACATGCAATATGCTCTCGGTTAATGACGCAGCGATTTATTCTATTATCCACAATTAATGTACACGTTACAAAACCGCTTAAACGTTTAGCATCCACCACGGAGACGGAGCACGAGATGCAAAGTCGATTCCTTTTGGATGTTGTAGTCGTTGAGGGTTCGGCCGTCTTCGAGCTGCTTTCCGGCGAAGATCAAACGCTGCTGATCAGGGGGAATTCCTTCTTTGTCCTGGATCTTGGCCTTTACGTTCTCGATGCTGTCAGAGCCTTCCACTTCCAGGGTGATCGTCTTGCCGGTGAGGGTCTTCACGAAGATCTGCATTCCACCACGGAGGCGGAGTACGAGATGAAGGGTCGATTCCTTCTGGATGTTGTAGTCGGAGAGAGTTCGGCCGTCTTCGAGCTGCTTTCCGGCGAAGATCAAACGCTGTTGATCTGGAGGAATGCCCTCCTTATCCTGGATCTTGGCCTTTACGTTCTCGATGCTGTCAGAACCTTCCACTTCCAGGGTGATCGTCTTCCCGGTGAGGGTCTTCACGAAGATCTGCATTGCGATTGAGACTGTCTGAAGAAAGCACACTGAATAACAGATGAACGACCGCGTTTATATGCTGAATCACGAGACCAAGAAGCGATGCAGTTGTGATCATTTGAGCGATGCGAAAGGAATACGAAAATGACGCATCGCTGCGCGAAATCGAAAGTGCGAATCGATTCGAAATACCGTAATCAACGCACAGCGGAAGCTCTTTGTGTTGCTTGGTGTCACAAGGGCTCCGCACGAACCCACGCGATGACTCTGCGCCATTATCGTCGTTCCACCTACGGTCACCTCCTTCTTCCTGACGCCCGAAACTCGCTAGAAATCGAAGTAACTCTTTGAGCGAGTCACTCACCATTGACGTCCTGGGGACTCACGAGTTCCTCTCTCGTTGCCTTCGACTTTACGCGTCCGCAGACTGTCAATACCGTAATCAGCACGGACAGCTGTAAAGTAGCGGCGGAGATTACGACCAGAAGCGTCGAATCCCACGATGGCATCGCACTCGAATCTCTCGACCGCTCGCTGTCGACTCTTTCCAAGCAAATGAGACGAACAGGCGGTGCAGAGCATTTCACGTGTTCAACCCGACAAACAATTGCAGACACAGACACAGAATTTGGTGTCACACGTTTTCTGGTCAGAGCGCGATGACGTCATCGCCGTTCGTCCGGCGGCGTATTTTCGTCTCGTCGTGTGTTTACCAGCCACTCGCTCGCCATTGACTCGCTTCTCGCGTCTTTTTTCATATCGATTTTTGCGCGCGTTGCTCGTTTTTCTTCATTTCCATTAATTCCAGGGTTTTAACCGACCTCAAACAATCACTGTCGATCGAATTTGAGAGAATTATTCAGTTTGAGGTGAGTGGAAAAGCCTTTGGTTGCATTTGTCATTTGTCAACTTTAGAAAACTGGACTACGTGCCCAGAAGGGCAACGTGCCAGCAAAACTTATCGAACATCAGCAAATCTTCAGCTGCAACCGATTGCGCAAGTTGCAGTATCGGAACATAGTGAGTTCTCATTAAAGTATCCCACGAGATTTGCCCCCCAAGACAGCCGTCTTTCCACGCAGCGAGTCGAGTCAAAAATTCAAATTTTCCCCAAAGTTTAGAACATTTTCAATTATATGCGAATTCTGCGATATTTGTCATGTGAGTGAGAGAAACGACGGTCAGAGCCAAAAATCAGACAAAAAAGCTGCGGTTTTAATGCAATTCTTCAGACGTCGACAGTCTCCGCATTCCTTCCTTGTCTTCGAATAATGCGGCTGAACATCCCTGTCCTCCTTGTCGCTGTCGTCCTCCTCACCCCGCCAAAGCCGGGTGATTGCGGACGCCGTTGTCGACCTGGTCATCGACCCGATTAAATCCGTGGTCGACGACTTCGGCGGATTTGATGCCTTAAAGACGGCATTATTCGACAATGTCCACCGGGACACCGGTTTCTGCTATGCAGAAAATCGGTAGACCGGCGAACTTGTCGACCAGCGACCACCCGACAAAAGATCCAGTAAGTCAGACCAAATCAGACCCTCCATGTCAGTCCACTAATTGTAGGAAGGAGCTCGCTGCCACCCTGGCGTCTGGTTTACATGAGGCCAGGGTGAAGATAAAGTCGGCGGTCGGCGCACTCGCGAGCTTTGTAAACAAACAAGACAACGGTCTAGGAATGGATGACGATTTATCGATCCCAGTTATAGGCGCACTTCAACAGGTTAGTGTTTAAGGCTCTGTTTAATGTTTTGCAAATGCTGGCGATTTGTATTTTGCTGTCAATCTGGTGATAAGCTGAAAAATTATGCAGTAATTTGCAAAAACGCACCTGCAGGACGTTAGAATTTTATTCACGATTCTCAGCGTTATCGTTTAGCAGAGATGTTTTCCTCCAAGAGGCTCCCAGCGAGAGAAGAAAGAGAACACCGCCTGCCGCCCTTGTGCCGGAGGCAGCGGCGGTGTTAGCAGGAATTCCACTGTATCTCTGGATAGGGGGCGCCGGAGCGTCGAGCTCTCTTCTTACCTAGGACATGTCTTACAACGTCGTAGAAGACAACGACATTATGGAAGCCATCGAAGACGTTTGTCTCACATAGCTGGCTGTGGCTGTTGAGTTTGAGACTTTACAACCAAACCTTACTGTGTTAAATTTAGACTTGGACGCCAAGTCCGCCGCAATCCTGGAAAAAACCGACCAGGCAGTTTATTGGCCCTTCTGGAGCGGTTCACCCCGTTTCGACGCAAGACACTTCGCCGCGAGACGCCTCGGAACCCGCATCACCGACGGGTGAAACGAGAGTTTCTATCCGTCTCGTTGGCCTCCGCAGCCGCAGTGGTAGCGGTCCCGACGGCGCTCCTCTTTGGAGGGGTCGCTGTAGCCGTGGCGGCAATAGTGACCGCACTCACTCAGCACTCATCTAATGTTTCACGAATAAAGTGCTTTTTGATGGTGACGCTCTTCGTTCTTACACCAATCTCCAAAAAGTTTAAAAAAACACCAGGAAAATAAAAAATTTAGTGCCTCATGCTGGAATCGAACCAGCGACCTTGAGCCAATGAGGCGTTGGTTGTCACAACAGCTTAACTCGATGTAATGCTAACTGATCTCTCATAAATCAAGCCGATTTCCGTGTTATTTTGATGCAATCACTTTAACCACAAAATAAATTCCAAAATATTGTGGCGGTGTATGTAGGATATCAGGTATACGGTTTCTACCGTACCTGTCGGGTCAGGAGCCAAGCGAAGCGATGCGGCTCCCACAACGCACTAGATGCGACCTCACACATCGCTTTGGTAATTCTTATGTGGGGCTCGTCCCCGAATGTCATGTCGTGCATCCCACAAGAGCTCATCCGCTACGCACTGTTTGTTAAAAAGCGCAAAAAATGTTCTTCCGTTGCGGGGAATCGAACCCCGGCCTTGTGGGTGAGAGCCACAAATCCTAACCACTAGACCACAACGGAGGTGTCTGTCTGAGTCGTCGCCGCGCATATAAATCGAATTTTCAGTTGTGGAACTTTTTGATCTTTGCATGCCGAATCAGACATGATGAATCAGACAATGAGACAGTAGAATATCTGAGACGACTGCGTGTCCGGTGATCTTGGTGAAGGCGAGAGAGCCAACAATCGATGATCAGACTACCACAACAGACAGTGCGATAGACAGCAATTTGCGGTCTTTTCGCGTCAGAGCGCGCTGACGTCACCGCCGTTCGTCTCGTTACCAGCCGCCACTCGCTCGCCACTCACTCGCTTCTCGCGTCTTTTTGATATCGATTTTTGCGCGCGTTGCTCGTTTTTCTTCATTTCCACTCATTTCAGGGTTTTAACCGACCTCAAACAATCACTGTCGATCGAACTTGAGCGAATTATTCAATTTGAAGTAAGCGCCTTCATTGATAGTAACTTGATAAATTGCATTTTTGAATTTTAGCCACTTTTTACTTTCTCCGATGCGCGGAAAAGCAAGAACGACGGACATTGAAGCCATGTTGACGCTGACGCGTGAAGACGTAATGTAAGCAAGTAAAGAGTCTGAAAGTGACGTTTATGTTGTTTCAGATGGATTTGATGACTTGGTGTGCCCTGGTTTTTCGGACGATCCACTGATTCATTCGACAAAAAATTGTAAGTGGTTTGCGATTTCTAATCAAAAATATCGTTTTGTTCTAGCTTCGTCGGCACGAAGATGCCCCAATCCAATAATTTTATTTAATGGAACAACGGCAAATGGTCCAGCCCTCTGAACCTTACTATCGAGGAAACATTGAACGAGTGTCTCACATGGAACGACCAAGGCATAGTTGAGAAGTTCAGTATGGAGCTCGCTTGGGCGCATGCCAAAGGATTCATCATTTTAAGAAAGTCAAATTTTGAATCCGACTACATGCTTATGGGCAATGCACACTGGCCAGGACTCAATAAGCATTGTCTCGAACAGTCAGCAGACACTCCCATGGATTGCATGTTAAAGCTCGCCGATGACTACCAGCAATTCTTCAGCTGCAATCGCATTCGCAGGTCGCAGTTTCGGGAAATAAGTGGGTGCTGATTAAAGTACCGTATCTCACGTTTGCTAATTTAGTGGCCAATTTGAACTACGCTAAAACGGCTTTCCTGAGCCTCCGCGGTCTCATCACGGATAGATCAAAAAACCTGAACAAAAGGAGTTCAAATACGATATTGACCTGCCATTTGAACAGGGCAGAAATTACATCACCTCGCGTCTAGACGGTATTTCGCTCGAAATATCTAAAGAATTGAACGATTCCCCATGCCCCAGGCCCCATGGAGCATGGGAAAGTGTACTATTCTGCAAGAGACGGTTGGGTCTGCATGTTGGGTCTCAACCGCTACGTATGTCTAATCTATTCGCTTAGACTCGGGTTATTTCTCACTTCTTTCAGGAGAAACATAGGCGCCGAGGAGGATGCGCACTGTGTTGGCAAGATGAAGAACTCAACGAATCTCTTCGTTGCAACACAGTGCCAAAAATGATCTTTAAGTTTATTGATGGAGAATTTGTGGAGAACCCCGATGCTTACGAAAAGGTTTACACTCACATCAGCTGTATTTGGACTGCGATCTCAGCGCCGAACAAAAAACGTTCCTTGAAGAGAAGGCCGGATTCCCCGTGTTTTCAACGACTCCCGCATCTCTCGCATCTTGACTTCAATGATGTCTTAAATGTAAAATAAACCGTTTTAATCTCACGCTGACTTCACGCTGACTTTGGTGCCTCGCGTCCAGTCGATGAGTTGACGTTGCTGAAGCCGAGTGTACGTGTCAGTCAATGTCCAATTTCTCCAGTGGATTGAGCTGGAATTGAGCTGGTTAGACATGAAAAAATGAGAGATAAGGACACAGTTTGATGGACAAATTAGCGGACAAATTTACAATAAATTCGCACTTACAGGAAACGAGGCCGCGAAAAAAAACACAAAAATGGATTAGCTTGAGGATTTGCCAAAGTTAAAGTGTGGAAATAGGACGTAAACTCCATTTGATTTTAACAACTGGCAATAAACACTTTCAATGGACACTAAAAGACCAAAATTATGTCTCCCGAGAATTAAAAAATTTGGTGCCTCATGCTGGAATCGAACCAGCGACCTTCTGTTTACTAGACAGACGCTCTGCCACTGAGCCAATGAGGCGTTGGCTGTCAGCACGCTTAACTAGGTGTAATACAAACTGATCTCTAATGAAGAATGACATAATGCAAGTCGATTTTCGTGTTATTCTATTTGAATTACCGTAAGGAGACCACAGAATAAAATCTAACCACTTTCTGCAACAAAAGCAAAATAGTTCTTCCGTTGCGGGGAATCGAACCCCGGCCTTGTGGGTGAGAGCCACAAATCCTAACCACTAGACCACAACGGAGGTCTCTGTCTGAGTCGTCGCCGCGCATATAAATCGAATTTTCAGTTGTGGAACTTTTTGATCTTTGCACGCCGAATCAGACATGATGAATCAGACAATGAGACAGTAGAATATCTGAGACGAGTGCGTGTCCGGCACCGTCTGCGTTGATCTTGGTGAAGGCGAGAGAGCAAACAATCGATGATCAGACTACCACAACAGACACTGCGATAGACAGCAATTTGCGGTCTTTTCGCGTCAGAGCGCGTTGACGTCACCGCCGTTCGTCTCGTTACCAGCCGCCACTCGCTCGCCACTCACTCGCTCGCTGCTCGCGTCTTTTTTCATATCGATTTTTGCGCGCGTTGCTCGTTTTTCTTCATTTCCACTCATTTCAGGGTTTTAACCGACCTCGTACAATCACTGTCGATCGAACTTGAGCGAATTATTCAATTTGAGGTAAGCGCCTTCATTGATAGTAACTTGATAAATTGCATTTTTGAATTTTAGCCACTTTTTACTTTCTTCTATGCGCGAAAAAAGCCAACGATATGGATTCTCGCTTATTTGACGGCCATCACCAACGTCATCAGCACAGCGAGAACGACGGACATTGAAGTCATGTTGACGCTGACGCGTGAAGGCATCTTTGCGGTAAGTTCCAGCTGCTTTCAGTCTTACTAAACTCTACATCAAATTGATCCTAAATTAACATCTCAAAATTTCCAGAATGTTCCAAAAATATAGAATGCTTGCCGCCTACAGGAAAAGTATCAGTTGCAATGGCTGCAGAGTTCCTATTTATGAAGATGCAATGGGAGGAGTGTTTGCGCCCACAACGGAACATCACAGTCGGCTGAGACAGAGAAGAAAGACTATAAAGAATACACAAGAAAGCCATGCCAGCAAATTTCGACTTCCGCGTTTAAAGTTCTCAATTGACGAAAATGAAAGACCGACACGAGTATCGACGACGGACATTGAAGACATGTTGACGCTGACGCGTGAAGACATAATGTCAGCAAACCTATATGCAACAGTACAAGGAGAAGGCACATTTGCGGTAAGTTCCAGCTGCTTTTCAAAAACTCAACATCATGTTTTTTTTAGATTTCTGGTAAAACCGGGACCTGCGTTTCAATTGTGATATCGCCTTCTGGTAATGAACAAGAACTGTGCGACCTGTTCGAGGACAAGCCAACAACGTTAGAGAAGAGCTGCTTGAAAGATTTGTTTTCTTCAGGCATGCGATAAGCACAGCGGCAAATCCAAAACTGTGTTCTCACGCGATTGTTCCCTGTTCGTTATAATAACAGACGCGGATTTACTCACGTACGAACGATCCAAGGACCTTATGCAGCGAAGGCAATGGAATCGCATCGGAAAATTGATGGTAGATGAGAATTGCGAGGTAAGCTACAGTAACCCAACGAAAATAGTAAAAAAAAGGTTTAGGAAAAGGGAAGCAGCGAGTTCGTTTGGAATCTCTGGTGTAATTCCGACGATAATATCGATGTTTTGAGGTGTTTTGCGCGAGCGCAAGGATAAAATTAAAATGGATAAGTAACAAAACACTGCTAAGTATGTTCCTCGACTTGTGTGTGTTGACAATGCGCAGAGTTCGAGTGTCTCACGTGGAACGACCAAGGCAAAGTTTCGGGAAACAAGTGGCTTATTGAAGAAGTACCCTATTTGACTTGTTATTTTAGTGGCCAACTTAAACTATGCGAGGTGATGTAACAATCGCATCAAATCTGAACGGTACTTTGCTCGAAATATCTAAGAAGATTAATGATTGTTTTAGATTTGGTCGAGCATCCGGCGGCAAGGCCTTCACATGCCTCCAAGGCAGTTCTTCCAATTTGTCCTCGTCCGTATTGCGCTCGCCTCGCCCTCCAACGCTGGAATATTTGTGCACGATTTTGCTGTCGATCCCTGACGGTCGCAATATGGCGGCTTCTAGTTATTTTCTGACATAAATATTTTGTCCTTTATGTTTTTTTTGCTGTAACAGGGAGCGACTGGGCTTGTTAGTGCCGACCGACGGACGAGCAACTTCTGATCGGCGCTATCTCAACGGTAGTTTTGTTGGGAAAACGCGCTTCTAGGCGGACACAAGCAGACCTGCAAGCAGTAGCCATGTGATCTCGGTTCAGCACAAAATGCAGATGAAACCGATCACCATTGTTGTTTGCGAGCGCATTTTTGGGCTACAGACCAGAGAGGATCAAGTTAGATTGGCTAAAGTCCAAAAAAAATTCCTACAATCGAGGCCCCTAGGATGAGTCGGCAGGATGCCATCGAGCTCCCAGTTGATCCCAGGTGTGAGTGCTGAACGCCGACCACAACCTCGAACGGACGATAAACGGGAAACAAGAAGTAGAAGCTGACCGCATAGTGACAGTTGGAGGATAACAAGGTTCAAGGCACCTCATAATCGGGTTTGGAACAATTAATTAGTTGACTGACAAACATTACCTGATCAAAATACAGCATCGCTAACAGATAATGAAACACTGCGAGACGTTTCCATCGGGCGAGAGACTCAGCAATCGATTAGTATGGTTCGCTTGCGCCGGCGATCGAGCTGTTTGTCGTGTTTGTGTCTGTCGATTGATTTATCGTCTTAAAAGCGCAAAATTCAGGTAATAATTACTAAAATTGGAACACTTTCGACCAACGCTGAGCTCCTCCTGTACTTCAATGTGAGTTAAACTAATCAACGATCAACGAACTGCGCGCGCAACCATTAGCGAGCTAAACTATACACACGTTTTTCACTGTTTTTGGTTTTTTTGGCAGTTTTTGGCTTACCAGGCTTCGTAGAGCTTCCAGACGTCTAGCCAAACTCTGCTTAAGCTGACTGCACTAGTAGTTTAGCCAAACTTGACAAAGCATTGCTGAAGAACAAAATTTATAGGTTTTGTGAAACGTTGCTCTCTCCATTTCGTTGTTACCAACGCTGAGCGCAATGAGTGCTCTTGTAGAACGTTTGAGGACGTTTAAACCTATCTTTTTGAACCAAATTTTCAGCTAAATTTGCGTGCTGTAGTGTGCTGCGCGTCCTTGTGGGCTGTCATGTAACCGGATCAACGAAAATGCATTTTCCTCGTCATCTTCACTCGATTTACCTAGCAAACCGTAGGATTTTTCTAAACTCAATCGGAAATTAGCCTTGTTTTAGTGTACGACAGGATCAAGAGCATACTCAGTCAACAAGACTTCGATAAATTACAGAAGGACACGTTGGCAGCGCTCGACTCAATCGGCAATTAGGTGTTCTGGCCTATGAACAAGCAATTCCCGGATTTTTAACGACCAGATAAGAACATGCTCTTGCCAAACAGCTCGTATTCAGCTCACAAAGGATCTCCGTTGCTCATTTTATCAAATTTAGGATTATAGACAAAAGCAACAACAAGAGCAAGTGAGAACAGCAAAGCCGGCAGGCGATTTTTTTCGCCTTTACATCACAGGACACCAATGCGCCAACGTCACCGTCGCTTGTCCATCAAACACCGTTAGTCAAATTCGTATTCTTAAATTTTCGCACTTTTTGCCGAAAATCGTCCCTATCGATTAAAAGCTTATTTTAGGACTGTTCTTCCGATCTTCTCAAATCCCACTTCTACGCTGTTGTCTGCTTAAAGGCGAAAAAAAAACAAAGTCTACACGTGCAGTCCATCGCGTTTGTTCTTGTAAATCTTGAATTTTCAGCAAAAACAATGTGTCAGCGTTTAAGTGATAGTTTTTAAAGTCTTTGACCTGCACAAGCTCAGACTCAGACAGCTCAGTCAGACAGTAGAATATCTCAAACGGTCAGTCTGAAATCGGCACTTGGCGCATCAACAGACAGACATCCTGAATTTTGTCACACAAAACAACAATGTCTAGACATCAGATTCAGACGCTTCCGTCGGGTGTCAAAACGAAGCCAACGCACGCTCTCCACCGCCGCCTTCTCTTTGCCATCAAATGAACACAAATTGCACTCATAAAAAGCGTCTTATCTCTTTGCACAAGCAGACGGTCGGTCGTAAAAGCTCCTCTCAATCAGCCACCACCTTTCACTCCCTAATCATCAAAATCGACATTTTTGCCCTTTTGCGCTCCCCCTGCCTGCCACCAGTCACTACATTGATCCCTCTCCGCGAATTCCACCAAATCCGATCAAAAACTAACAAAAGCGACGCCCGCGATTAGGGATGACGCGTGTGGCGGCGGTGCGCGCTTAAAACAACCCCGAAATTGAGTTCTTTCGCTCAAAAATGACTTCAACGCGCACGTTTCCGGGTGTTAAACTTGCGTTTGTGGCGCTTTTGGTCTCGATTGGGGGCGCCTTCAACTTTGGCTACCAGCTAGTGATCACGAATCCTTCGCAGGACGCGTTTATTCGATTTTTGAACGAATCGATCGTCTCTCACTACAACGCTGAGTTGTCGATTGTGGAATTGGAGGTATACGGTAGTGTTTTTGGACCTATTTGGTCATAGAATGGAGTTTAGAACATCTGGAGTGCGATCGTCGCTGTGTTGTTCGTTGGCGCAATCGTCGGCTCGCTTCATATTCGATTTGTCGCCGAGAGATTCGGTCGACTGCGCGGACTAATCGGCTCTTTTGTGCTGAGTACTGTATTTCTGCTATTGTCACTGATAAGCTACTTTGTAAGTGCGTTTTTTCGACGCGAAAGGTCAGGGGTTCGAATCCTGTAGGAAGCAAATATTTTTTAAAACTATTTTTTGTGCTGAAACGGTCGATTTCGCCTTTTTACCGTAATTCAGAGGTCTGAAAGTCCAAAATTACCCCTACAAAAATTGTACATCTTCAACCGGAATCGAACCCTTGACCTTTCGTCTACCAATTTCCAATTTTATTTTAGGTCGACTCAATCGAGCTCTACACCATCTCCCGCGCCGTCCTCGGCTACACCTACGGCCTGATTATCGGCCTATCCGGCCTCTATCTCGCCGAATCAAGCCCGAAACGATGTCGCGGCTTTGTCTCGATGGCGACCGGCGTCAGCGTGCAACTGGGTACGGTAGTCGGCTCTGTGGTCGCGATGCCGAACGTTTTCGGCACCACCGAGCTCTGGTGGCTGATCTACGCGGTTGAGGCGGTCGCGTTGGTCATCGTTACCGTACCCCTGCTGTTCGTTCACGACAGCCCGAGTTTCCTCTTCCACAAAGGCGACGTTTCCGCAGCGCGCAAAGCAATTCGCTTCTTCCACGCGTGTGGTCCCGACACGATCGACGCGGTGCTGAAGGAGATGAAGGAGCACATGGACGAGGAGACGAAGACCGTCGGAATGTTCCAGGTTTTCAGGGAGAAATCGGCGCTTCGGGGGACGCTAGTTGGGTCGGTGATCACTCTGGCGATGGCGTTTAGTGGAATGCCAGGTAGGATTACTGTAGGATTATGGTAACTGTGGTGATTTTTAGTGGTGGACGCGTTTGCGGTTGATATTTTACTGAATTGTGGGATGGATATCAACGCTGCGTCATACGGTAACTTGCTGTTGACCATCGTTAGTGTGGTAAGTACTCTATAACCGTTTAATAGCAATTGGGCTGCAAATGCGCGAATAGCTCAGTCGGTTAGCGATTAGCCTCTCACGCGAGAGGTCATGAGTTCGAAGCCCTTTGGAAAATTGCTTTTTTTAATTTTAATTTTGGGTCCTTGGGTCGTTTTTGGGTTTTTTTGGTGTTGTTAAACCAAAAACAGTAAGAACCACGTAGATCGAACAACAAAGAATAAAATTCTTTCGGACGAAATCGAACCTGCGACCTCTCGCGTAATGAACAGAAGCGTTAGCCTTTGCACCACTGACGCACCTACCAATCAAACTCTCAAATTGCCTATATATCGATTGTTTTCAGGTCTCAATCGTTGGATCCTCATTTGTCGTCGAGCGTTTCGGTCGTCGTCCGCTCCTCCTCTTCTCCATCATCGCCATAATCCACACAAACCTCGCCGTCTTCGCCCTGATGCTCGCCTTCGATCTCCTACAGTACCCGTGGATCGGCTTCACTCTGATTGCCGCAATCGCCCTCTTCATCGTCTTTTTCGCCACGGGACCCGGACCTCTGTGCTACTTTGTGACCGCGGAGCTCGTCGGCCAACGCGAACGCTCCGCCGCGCAGAGTTGGAACACTCTGATCCAGATGATCTCGCGGGCGCTGATTCTCGCCGCGTATTTGCCGATGAAGAACGCGATCGGCGGCTCCTGCGCCTATTTGATCCTCTTTGTCGCGCCGATGGTCTTCGCCGAGTGCATCATCTACTTTTACTTGCCGGAGACGAAAAACCGCAATTTGAGAGAAGTGCACGCCGCCATTGAGGATTTGCCGAGGTTGAAGTGCGGTAATAGGACCTGAACGCGATTTGATTTAAAAAATAAACTGGTAATAAACACTCTCAATGGACACTAAAACACCAAAATTTTGTTTACCAACGATTTAAAAAATTTGGTGCCTCATGCTGGAATCGAACCAGCGACCTTCTGTTTACTAGACAGACGCTCTGCCACTGAGCCAATGAGGCGTTGGTTGTCACACTGCTTAACTCGGTGTAATACCAACTGCTCTCTTATGAGAAGAATGATCTAAAGCAAGTCGATTTTAGTGTTGAGTTTATTTAAAAAGACCACAAATAAAATCTAATGACTTTCTGCAACAAAAGGCCAAAAAACGTTCTTCCGTTGCGGAGAATCGAACCCCGGCCTTGTGGGTGAGAGCCACAAATCCTAACCACTAGACCACAACGGAGGTGCCTATCTGTTTTCAGATCGCGTATATAACACAACTTCAGACATGCTTTTTCTTAACTACAACTTGAGTGGTTGTGTCTGAGTAACAAGATTTAAGGCTT
This sequence comes from Steinernema feltiae, assembly GCA_007213375.1. Classification (NCBI taxonomy): domain Eukaryota; kingdom Metazoa; phylum Nematoda; class Chromadorea; order Rhabditida; family Steinernematidae; genus Steinernema; species Steinernema feltiae. The sequence continues at coordinate 4,929 of MQUG01004343.1, read as the reverse complement.
TGCTTCTCTTATCACTGGTGTAATGTCGACTGACCGATCGTGAACGACCTCACTGCGGATGACACAGACAAGGCGCAGATCGTCCTCAAAACGCTTCGTTATCGGCGACTAATCCAGATTAATAAACGCAACCGTCAACGAAGGGAGAAACCAAAACCTGTAACTCGTGATGATTCAACAACGTATTTGACTTATGTTACAAGGTATAGTGGCTTCGTTATGGCATTCTTGACAACGTCATTTAGCTGCATTTATGCTTGTTACCTAATTGTTACCTTCAGCCACTGAAAGTAGCGCGCTTTCGCTGCACAATCGCTGTTGCACTCCAACAACTGGTTTTACGCGCGCAACGCAGTTTTGCGGTGGTTTAGTGCCGTTACCATCCACACAACATACCTATTTCGTTTGTGAGTTCTCTGCAATGTTTCTCGCGGAAAGTTTGAGCGCGGAAAACTCTAGTTCTGTCGTTGAAACAGTGGTGAGTAGGACGCATAGTGTTAGAGCGGTAAATACGTAACAAGAATTCGCGCTCGTAAAATCGTCTAGATCACATCCATGAGCACTGCAAATCCTAACAAATCCTAAATCGAATCGGGAGACTCTTTGTAGATAAATTCAGATTACTCAAAGCACCCAAAGACTTGCTCTTCAACACGCATTTTTATCGGTTTCAGTGACATACGTTGACTTTGACCAATCACATTGCGCTTCTGATACAGAGATTATTAGCGCAAGCACTGTTTCAACGACATAACTAGCGTTTTCCGCGTTCAAAGTTCTGTGCTGAATTTGGGCCGTTATCACCTGCGGGGCGAAGTGCGCTCTTTGTTCCGTGTTTGCGTCGTTTCACAAAGCGACATTTTTGCTCTGCAAATACGGCAAACATCATATCAGTTTAGCGATAAAATTTGATTTTTGGCTACAGTGCAGATAATGTGTGATGAAATCATTTCCATATAACGCTGTGGCAGCGCTAGATCGACGCATTCGACTGCGATGTATCGAGCCTGGCTCATGTTTCTACTGTTGTCTTCGGTCGCGGCACGTATGTTTGAAGTGGATTGGTTCGTTTCCTAGTTGTTTTTGTCGTATAGGTGAGCTGACGGTCGGAAGCACACACAGATTCAATTGTCATATGTTTGGTGACAGTTGCCCCAAAGCCCTTGGTAACGGTGATAGGCGTGTCAGACGGTGTAAAATTGGAATTTATCAATTTTCAGAAGTTTCTCACCTCGATCAAAGCGAACAGAAGACGAAAGAGACATTGACTGCTGGCTTAAAGGCTTTACAAGGAATTGGCAAATTGGGGGCCGCCGCTTTTGGAAAAGAGGCAGCAGTGGCAGCAGCTATGATTGATATGTTGACTGGAGTTGAGATCCCGAATTTACAGGTTGGAAGCGACCGCTTGCAACACTTATTCCATCTTTAGAACAATGAAATCGCTGCACTGTCGCGCAGCATCGAACAACAGTTTGGGCAAGTGTACCGCGGCCTTCAAAGCGTGGAAGACACATTGGAGTGCGCGATTGAGCGACAGGGCATTACGGAGTCAATTGCTGTCGCGCAAAGATTCCTCGAACTATTTGAGCAACTTATCAATCCATCAAATCGCCCGTGTGAGGTCCAAAATTGCATTCGATCTCTTTGCTCTGAGCTAAGACTGGAGCAAGCTATTACGGTAAGTACTTTTGTAGTACAATAGAACTGTTTTTAAAAGTGTACGGTTACTTTAGGTGTTTTCCATGGATCTCCTAACAAACAGCTTCTACGCTATTCCATGCTTGCGGGCAGGCAACTTTCGACGCGATGTCTTTCAACAATTAAACTACCAAGTACAATCAACCGCATTCATCTTGGTAAAAAATCCGCTCAATTCGCAAAAAGTAGTAAGATAGTACAATTTGCAGGGCATGGCTTATGACCGCTGTGCAAAAATGGACATTGAAGGTGGCATTGTACGCAAAGTTAACACCATGATGTACGACGCCGGAGTATTTTCGAAAAACTTTGAGCTGATGGAGAGTCAAGTAAGTTGTTGATCTATTTTTCTCTTTTAACTGTTAGTTCTCGATCTTACAGAACGAAGTTGCGGTAGGCCTTCAGAAGATGGCTTACAAGTTGAGTGACGAGAATCCAGGCTGGACGCGAGAAGAGTTGGCCAATCAACTGGCGATCAAGATCACGGAAGGCTACGAAATTGCTCTGTAGGTTGACGCTAAAATCAGTGAATCAACGCCTTTTGCTCTTACAGCAGCCCTTACAAATACCCAGTGTTCGTCGAGGAGGCGCATACGTTGCAAGATTCGTTTAACAACACAATGTACGAGCCACGTTATGACATGACGGTGATTGAGCAGACACAAGGAAAACGTATCACGATTGCGCGAATTCCCAAACAAAACCAGTACTCAGGTTTGGCGCGCGGGAAAATAAGCTGTTGCTTGAAGGAGATCCAGAACGCTATATCGTAGGTCAAGACCCGTTGTTATGGAATCTGTGTTCTTTTGTATTTAGAGCGGCGCTTTACGAACCCAGAAGCATGAAGCTCCTCGGTCTTCAGTTGGTCCAGTTCACTAAAGCGCCAGTGCTGCGCGCTATCCGATACTACAACTACTACACGAAAGCGAACTGCAACATCGTAATCGGCCAACATGGTTACGGACTCGGAACAAGCTCTCTCGACGGGAACACTTGTATCTGGGTAGTTTTGGGCCTGTGATTCTGTGTAACTAAAATGAGTCTTGATGTAATGACACGCAATAAAGCAAAGCAATCTGAGTTGTTTCAACGCGTTGCCGATACCATTGAATGCTAATTCCGGGTTTGGAAAAAGAAATGCCGAAAGGAGAGACGCATCACCCGAGCGTCTGTCTAGTAGAACACCTCCGTTGTGGTCTAGTGGTTAGGATTTGTGGCTCTCACCCACAAGGCCGGGGTTCGATTCCCCGCAACAGAAGAACTATTTTTGGCCTTTTGTTGCAAAAACTCATTAGATTTTATTTGTGGTCTTTTTAAATGAACTCAACACTAAAATCGACTTGCTTAGATCATTCTTCTCATAAGAGAGCAGTTGGTATTACACCGAGTTAAGCAGTGTTACAACCAACGCCTCATTGGCTCAGTGGCAGAGCGTCTGTCTAGTAAACAGAAGGTCGCTGGTTCGATTCCAACATGAGGCACCAAATTTTTTAAATAGTTGGTAAACTTTGGTGTTTTAGTGTCCATTGGAGTGTTTATTATCAGTTTTTTTAAAATCAAATCGTGTTTACGTCCTATTACCACACTTCAACCTCGGCAAACCCTCAATGGCGGCGTGCACTTCTCTCAAATTGCGATTTTTCGTCTCCGGCAAGTAAAAGTAGATGATCGACTCGGCGAAGACCATCGGCGCGACAAAGAGGATCAAATAGGCGTAGGAGCCGCCGATCGCGTTCTTCATCGGCAAATACGCGGCGAGAATCAGCGCCCGCGAGATCATCTGGATCAGAGTGTTCCAACTCTGCGCGGCGGAGCGTTCGCGTTGGCCGACGAGCTCCGCGGTCACAAAGTAGCACAGAGGACCGGGTCCCGTAGCGAAAAAGACGATGAAGAGCGCGATTGCGGCGATCAGGGTGAAGCCGATCCACGGGTACTGTAGGAGATCGAATGCGAGCATCAGGGCGAAGACGGCGAGGTTTGTGAGGATTATGGCGATGATGGAGAAGAGGAGGAGCGGACGACGACCGAAACGCTCGACGACAAATGAGGATCCAACGATTGCGACCTGAAAACAATCGATATATAGGCGATTTGAGAGTTTAAAGTTAAGTGCGTCAATGGTGCAGTGGCTAACACTTTGGTTTATCACGCAAGAGGTCGCAGGTTCGATTTTGGCCGAAAGAATTTTATTTTTTGTTGTTCGATCTACGTATTTCTTACTGTTTTTGGTTTAAGAAAAACCAAAAAAAACCCAAAAAACGACTCAAAGACCCAAAATTAAAATTTAAAAAAAGCAATTTTCCAAAAGGATTCGAACTCACGACCTCTCGCGTGAAAGGCTGATCACTAACCGACTGAGCCATTCGCGCACTTGCTGCACAAGTCTACATAAAGATTATAAACAAGCACTTACCACACTAACGATGGTCAACAGCAAGTTACCGTATGACGCAGCGTTGATATCCATCCCACAATTCAGTAAAATATCAACCGCAAACGCGTCCACCACTAAACATCACCACAGTTACCGTAATCCTACAGTAATCCTACCTGGCATTCCACTAAAAGCCATCGCCAGAGTGATCACCGACCCAACTAGCGTCCCCGAAGCGCCGATTTCTCCCTGAAAACCTGGAACATTCCGACGGTCTTCGTCTCCTCGTCCATGTGCTCCTTCATCTCCTTTAGCACCGCGTCGATCGTGTCGGGACCACACGCGTGGAAGAAGCGAATTGCTTTGCGCGCTGCGGAAAGGTCGCCTTTGTGGAAGAGGAAACTCGGGCTGTCGTGAACGAACAGCAGGGGTACGGTAACGATGACCAACGCGACCGCCTCAACCGCGTAGATCAGCCACCAGAGTTCGGTGGTGCCGAAAACGTTCGGCATTGCGACCACAGAACCGACTACCGTACCAGTTGCACGCTGACGCCGGTCGCCATGGAGACAAAGCCGCGACATCGTTTCGGGCTTGATTCGGCGAGATAGAGGCCGGATAGGCCGATAATCAGGCCGTAGGTGTAGCCGAGGACGGCGCGGGGATTGTGTAGAGCTCGATTGAGTCGACTAAATAAATTGGAATTGGTAGACGAAAGGTCAAGGGTTCGATTCGGTTGAAGATGTACAATTTTTGTAGGGGTAATTTTGGACTTTCAGACCTCTGAATTACGGTAAAAAGGCGAAATCGACCGTTTCAGCACAAAAAATAGTTTAAAAAATATTTGCTTCCTACAG
>MQUG01004339.1:0-12074 GCA_007213375.1 Steinernema feltiae | reverse complement strand
ATGAGAATAGCTGCAACAGTGAAGACAGTTTTGTGGGACAACGACGACGAGGAAGAAGAAGAGAAGATGAGGAAGAAGAAGAGGATTACTGATTTACAAAGAGCGTATAAAAATGCTTTCACGATGTCGTTATATCGGTAGAGGGAGAGAATACAGAAGCTTTTACTGAGGAACCGGCCAGAACGACTCAATTCTCAGTCCTTGCAGCATTGCTTTTCTGAAAAGGCGAATTTAACAAATGATTTATTAACCTCATGCAACATGCAACAGATGCGGAACGCACTCTGGCGCTCGGAACGCAGTTGCCAGCGTAGCTTGCGCTACTCCCACTTCACAGTGAAGCAATCCCCTCTCCTCTCACTTGACGAACTTTCAGAAAAGCAATAGTTTCTGAAGTAGCATCGCCATACTCCGAAGAAGCCAGGTCGTCACCTTCCACCCGTTCAGCGCGCTTGACTGTTTGAGAACCACCGAATCACTTAGCCCCTCCGACTTCACAGTGACGCACTTCCACACGGAAGCAGAAGAAGCACTAGAAGGATAAAGATTAGAAACTTCGAGGCGATGAAACGGATTCTCAAAGATGAATTTTCCGTCAACTCTTCTGCACAATCCTCCCTCCGCCATCTCCATCAAACGGCCCTCTGTGGTGTCATCGAACCTAGCACAAACATCTACTTTCTTCTCACTGGGGCTTCGGAGGAAGCTCTGGACGATTCCCTCCATCACATCGGAAGAGAACACACAGCGAGTTGTTCCAAATCGCGTCATCTGACCTGATCTCAGCTGGGCAGCGAAGAATTGATTGTCTCCAATGACGCCATAGACAAAAATGTCCGTGGGGATTCTTCTTGAAGTCTGCTTTTGCAGCAGTCGGTTGAAGGCGGAGTGATAAGTCAAGAAGGAAATACTCCGGAACCAGCGTTCTTCGATCCATTTGAGGAGCATCACGCCTTCCGGAGAGCTAAAATTGCTCGCAGTTCGACTGGTAAGGAAAACTCCAGGCTCATTTGCCAGGAAGGCGACGATTTTGAGGAGTTTTTCCATCCCAACGTCGCTCACAGGCTTCATTCTCTCGGTAGCGAGAATATTGTAGGTTCGAATGGAATCAATCTGCAGATTCTTGAAATCGGGACGCTCCAGCAACTCGCTTAACGTCAGATCGATCCCCTCTAGGCGGAAGTTGTATTTCCATTCGCCACGCGCGTCGGGGAAAACGCGGAAAGTAGCGTTTGTGGCCTTGGGAAACGTCCAGTTGCGAGTTGAGAAAACAGGCGTTACGCAGTCGCATCTAACGGAGTCGCAGCATTTCCACGCTGCCGCCACGCGTTCACTAAAGTCGAGGGGAATCGCGTCCATTCTGAGAGTGAATCCCTGATCGGATGATTTGCTTTATAGTCCAATGCGAGAACTAGAAGCGATGCGGTCAGCGTCAGTTCGTGAACCGTCGCTGCGGTCGCTGCGAGACGCTGGTCGGCTGGGGTTCATCATCTCTTTCAGGCCCATGCTGCACTGCAACTGCACAGAGAATACGCAGCGAGCAATTAGGTCCAGTGAGCTGCAGCTTAAGATCGCGAACGATCAGTGGCGACCGGCGACCGCCGATCGGAGTCGACGCTCATGTAATCCAAAGGTCCGGGGCGTTCCACCGTCATCAGGCGCCTCGCCGGGATGATTTTTCGAGTCGCGACGAGTCGCCGCGTCCCCGGTTGAGGCGCCGGCAGCGTTAAACGTCGACGCGCACGTTGTTATATCGGGAGAGGGAGAATACAGACGCTTTTACCTAGGAAGCGGGCAGAACGACTCAATTCTCAGTCCTTTGCAGCATTGCTTTCTGTGCAAAGAGACGCCGCAACATCCCACATTCCAGTCGAATTTCTGTCCGCGCATCAGTTTCCCAGTCTCTTCATGTTTGCTCGCATTGCTTAAGGTGGGAAGCAATGCTTCTGTTTCCTATTTAAGGGTGACTTTCACGTCAGCTTCATCACTCCGCAATGACCTCCCTTCATGACCAACTCGAGTTCCTGCGGACTTGCGGCAGCGACTGCCTCGCCGCCGTCTCCTCTCGCGCAGTTGCGCCTCCGTCACGCCGGCAATCCGACGCTTTGTTGCGATGATCTTTGCGGAGGCGAAACTCAAAGAAAGCTTGCTAGAAGTCGTCCTCTGCGCGGGCATCGGTGTGGGCAGCGGAGTTGCCGCTCCATATGCGATTTGGGTGTTTTTCCAGAGCCTCGTTGTGGCTGACATAACTCGGCATTGTCTGCACCTCAAATGCAAATGGCTTTGCTCGGCTTACTTTTGGTTTGACAAAACATTCAAGCCCAAGTACAAGCTGTCAATTTCTGCAGGCCCAAGCATGGAACCGACTCTGCCATCAGCCAGTATCGATTTTGAGAGTAGAATCACAAAAGAAGATCTTCAAGTTGGGCAGATTGTCGAATTTGTCGATCCCGAAGGTTCGCGCGTTCAAAAGCGTTTGATCGCGCTCGGACCTTGCGATTTCGAGTGGAACGGCGAAACGCATCGCGTTCCCGAAGGATTCATGTGGGTCGCCGGCGACAATACGAATAATTCGTACGATTCACGTCGCTACGGGCCTGTGCGCGTTGATTCTGTTGAGTTGAAACTTGTTTGCTGCCTCTATCCGCTCATATTCGATCTGCGGAAGAACAGAGCGAAGAGAGACCAACTCGCGTTCCTGCGGTCGATTGCGCCCTCCGTCACGCCGGCAATCCGACGCTTTGTTACGATGATCGGTGCGGAGGCGAAGCAAACGCTCAAACACAACCTGGTCGACGACTTCGTCCTCGGCATCGGAGTTGCCGCTCCGTGTGCGATTTGGATGTTTTTCCAGAGCTTCCGCGATTTGCGGACGAAGGAAGCGAAGAATTGACTGATGTCATGCGTTACTGTCGTTTAATTTTCGTTTGGTTCTTTTCTTTGAATAAATATTTGGTTCTTTGTATCGCGATTGCTCATCTCCTGAGGAGAGGCTTGAGGTGCCGGCAGCGTTCAACGTCGACGCGCACCCAATCCGGAGGTCCGGAACGTTCCGCATGCATCAGGCGCCTCGCCGGGATGAAACAAATCACTACCGACTCGCGAATGTGCCGGAAAGAAACCGAAGCGGCCGATGCGGCGGGTCGAGAAATCGGTGACCAGGACGAGCTTCCCCCACGCTGCCACAGCCAAGCATCACGCGACTGTTTTCAGTGACGGTGATTCGGGGGCGCGAAGGCATGAAAATAGAACGGCCCAACGCATCGCGTTCCGCGTGCATCAGGCACCTCGCCGGGATGAGTTTTTAAAGCGCGACGAGTCTCCGCGGCCCCGGTTGAGGCGCCGGAAGCGTTGAACGTCGACGCGCACGTAATCCAAATGATTGGAACGTTCCGCGTGCATCAGGCGCCTCGCAGTTCGCTCTGCGCTTCGAGTGAAAATTGGCGCGAGCTTTTGCGCGCTTGACCTTGTTGTATTGTGTTAGTGCTTCCATTGTGTTGTAGCTGTTGAGCATATTGTCGTCAGCTGGTAAGAGCGAAGGCGCCTTTTCTCGAATAATCTCTCGAGAGACGTAATTTATGTGATTTGTTCGTGTTTTGTGAGTATCGAAAATTGCGCGTCGTGTCTTCAATCCAGCGCAGATGCTTTTAATTTGTGATCTCTTTATTGGAGATGGAGGTTTCACTACAGTACTTTCGCGACTTAAATTTCGCAATTTCGCGCCCTGTCAAAACACAATAACCGAACTACTGAAATTTTGGGCGATTCGGGATTCGACCGAGAAGTCCCGCGCGAAATAGTTGCGGCCCAACTGCGCCGGATAATTTATGTGATTTGTTTTCGAATTTCGAAATTTGCGCGTCAATCCAGCCTCCCTTTCATAATTTGTGTTTGCACCATTTGCAGGGACCAGGAATCTCTTCAGCCATGTCAAACCGCGAGGAAGACTCCATGAACAATGAGCCTTCGCTCATGGACAGACAGATGGACAATGTGATTTGTCCTCCGCCCGATATTCGAAGTAAGCTCAACAGTTGTACGCGTCTTCATTTAGCGCATTTTTGCATTTTAGCCATCGTCGATGAAACTGCTTCGTTCGTTGCCCGAAGCGGAGTCGCTTTTGAGAGCGGAGCCGATCCCTACAACGCCTACTATGGAAACAACGAGTTCAGCTCGAAGACTCGTGAGATTTTTGAAAAGTTGTCGTCGATAACGTCGTTTATTGTGAGTTATTCCTTTTGTGAGTGAAATTACTTTTGATGATTTTTAGGACCCTTTGCAACCACCTCGGCGGTTGTTGAAACGCACTCGCAACGAAGCACCACGCTCCCACCCGTACTGGCGTCGTCCGTACGTTCAAGAAAGCAACTGGTTCAAACGATTCAAATTCGCAGCTCCCGTAGAGCGTGGTCCTGAGCAGAGAGAGCGAAACGCTCCAGCTGTTGCGTCGCCTGCAGTTAACGGTGCGTTCAACTTCGAAGGTACCGTCGCTGCACCAGCGGCCATGTTCAACTCGCTTCTTTTGTGCGTTGCTGTTATCGGAGACTTGTTTTGATAAAGGTATTTATAGGCTTGGATCCCACCAGTTCTTAGCACAGTGCCAACCGCACAAGCCACGCCAGGTGCAGCTCCCAAGTCAAAGTGGTCATGCAGTGGCTGCTTCATCTCAAATGACGCTGCTGTCGAAACCTGCCTGGCATGTGGAGAAGTCCAGCCTGGCGGATCTGCAGATTTTAGAAAAGTCTTAAACCAAAGCCGACACCAGCAACCGGTTTCCTTTTCGGATTGAAATCTACGCAAGCTGCACCAGCGGCTCCGTCATTTGGGTAAATTTTCATAGTTGTTTGTTCATTTTGGAATTTGATTTTTAGAGTTGCGTCTACAACCACAGCTCCATCGAGCACAGGATGCGACCGCTACAGCTGCTGCGTCGCCATTTGGAGCCATTCTTTCGTAAGGCTCAGTTCAACTCATTGTTGATTCTAAGGACGCGTTTAGGTCCGGAGGGGCATCATCGGGCAGTGCACCAGCGCCTGCAGTTAACGGTGCGTTCAACTTTTGAGGTGCCGCCCCTGCACCCGCTCCAATGTTCAAAGCTTTGCCGACGACGTTCAACTTTGGTGGAGGTGCCGCTGCAACTGGCGCCTCTCGTAAGATTGTCGAGGCCCGCAGACGTCAAGTCCGACGTTGATTTTAATTTTGTCTTGTTCATGTTGTGTTGATTATGTGTTGTAAATGTTTTCTTGGTGTTGTCGTATTTTTTCTTTGCTCGCTGCGGCGTTCTCTCTACTTCTGGTCAACTATTGTGGTGCTCGTTCGCGTGATTTCAGAGTTTTGCTTCTCCCCCAGCTCGTCTCATTCCAAAAGCAGACGCGATGCTGCAGAATCACTCTGTCTGCTTGCATTCGCTGATTGCGGTTCGGTTTGTTTTCAGTGACGGTGATTCGGGGGCGCGAAGGCATGAAAATAGAACGGCCCAACGCATCGCGTTCCCGAAATATTTACGAGGGCCGAGGTCGACACAAAAAGTTGAAGAAGTTTTCAATTGTTCCAATTACGGTTGTTTCAGATCGTCATGCGTCGTTCTGCTTTAATTTTGTTTTTGGCGTTGGTTTATAAAGATTTGGTTCTTTGCATCGCGATCGCTCATCTCCTGATTATATGGGATTGAGTTAGAGCCGCGCCTGATGGGGCGATCGCGGAGAGGCGCCCCGGTTGAGATGCGACGTGGACACGCCGTCTTGGCTTCGTCCTCGTGGAAGCGTACGCGTCTCGCGCTTCTCGTCGCCTCGTTCTGCTCGCGGTTGGTTGCCGCAACGCCCAGGTCAAGCTCTATTTCCAGTGTTCTGTTCTTGTGCGCGCTCAATGATTCACAACCGCTGATTTCTTCGCATTCGCGCCGATCAACTCCGACGTGCCTCGCCTCCCCGATTTGTCGTGGTCTGCGCTGAACAGCATTGAATACGAAGGCTTCTGTTGGCAGGTTCCGAGGTCGATTCGTACATGGAAGGCGATCTCATAGAAGGAGCCGAAGACCGCCGGTCGCCAGGTAATACTCATAGACCATCGGCGTGAGCAGTGGAGGCTGCAATCTCAGCAGGTAGTACACTCTACCGCCATTTGGCACGAATCCATGACTAAAACAACGTCGATTTCAGCTGATTTTGGGCTGTGGCAGCGTGCGGGAAGCTCGTCCTGGTCATCGATGGTAATACTAAAGCTGGCCCCCCCCCCCTCCCGATTGCTCCTCCTCCCCCCCATTTTCGTCATTTTTGACTCGGAAATCAACCTGCGCCCCCCCCTCCCCGATTGCCCCCCCTCCCCCCCATTTTCCCCAGTGTTACCGATTTCTCGACCCGCCGCGTCCGCCGCTTCGGTGTCTTTCCGGCGCTTTTTCCTGTTACGGTTGTTTCAGATCGATTCACCGTATCATCGTGCATCAACCAATGATCTGACGTGTCCGCTTCGACAAATGCGCTGGAGCAACAATCTGACGTCAGTAGTTGGGAAAACCGGGAATTTCGGTCAAACGAACTATGCGATTGCTGAATGAAATGCCTCCGAAGTAGAGGGCTGCTCCACTTGCTTCAGAGTTACGCAGAGCGACTGAGCAAAACCACGAAGAGTCAACCGAGCGGCGTTGGCGGCTTCGAGGAGACAGCGGTCATTACGACTGGCGAAAACAACGGCCACAAGGGCGCCGGAGAAAGCGACCACGGAGACGAAACGCATCTTGTAATCTGGCGTGCAGAGCGGTCGATTCGTCGCCGATGAATCAACGACGTAGCACAAACGATGAATAAATTCGATATAAACGAAGCCGCACGAGCAAATTTTATAGACTCGGCGCGTAGGGTGGGAGTGACACGGGCAAATTCCGCATGTCGAGGACACCTCTGGAAGCAATCGCAGATGGGAGGCTATCTATCTCTCACTAGCTCAACTTCCGAAGATCTCAGATTCGACGCTGCAGTCGAACGCCGAATGCGAAGCGGACACGGCAGCTGGTGACAACACGAACAAATCGATGATTGTCGAAATTGGGCGCTTGGAAATAGCACACGAGTAGCACATGGTAAAATGAGATGCTCGCACAATAGTTCGCTCCCAAAAATAAGAGGAACGAGGGAGAACGACGCACGTAGTGAATCTTCTTCGCTCTGTTGAAACATTTCGAGTGATTCAGCAATCTGTTCTTCGCTTTGCCAACGGAACAATCCTACAAATGTCACCCGCGACCCACATGAATCCTTCGGGAACGCGATGCGTTTTGCCGTTCCGAACGAAATCATAGGGTCCGAGTGCGATCAAACGCTTTTGCACACGCGTTCCCTCCGGATCGACAAATCCGACTATCTACCCAACTTGAAGATCTTCTTTTGTGATTCGTTTCTGAATGCCGATGTGCCGACATCCCGCCTACCCACGCACAAGCTCCCCGATTCGCAAATCCAGCAGTTCCGCCTCGCTCTACTCGGCGGGTTCGCACGAAAGATCATAACACAAAATTGCATCATCGCACACAAAAGCGCCAAACAAGCCTCAATTTGACAGAACATCATCACATTGGCACGTTGAAAATCACTTATGCAGGCGAGATTTCAAGTGAAACGTTGCGAGTGAAATGTTCCCCCTCTAGCGTTTCGCCAACGTTCGCTTCAGATCGATTGCAACGTTTCACTAACGTTCCATTCAATTGTCATTTCAAGCGAAGCTTTCTGCTGCCTCGTTTTGGTTGCAATGTTTCTTTCTATTGTCCGCATTCCAGTCAAATAGATAGTATAGATAGTCCAAACAGCAACACATACCATCGCGAATGTGCTGAAAGAGAATCGATCGACTACAAGAAAGAAAATCGACCCAAGGCCGACAAACCCACAATCCAACAAATCACCTCACCCAAATCCATCTTTATTTAAAATCAAAGCTGAAAATCGATCACACAACTCAGTTTTATTAAAGTACAATTAAACACAAAAACAAATCACAGATTACAGCATGGTTTCTTCGTTTGGGCATCGCTGGTTGATGGAGTGATCGTGACGGTTCCTTGCATCGTTGGCGCAATTCCACTGCTGCCGACATGTTTGTTGCTGACCTGCTTGTAGATCTCCGTTAGAATGTTCGTGAAGGCTGCTTCAACGTTCGTGCTGTCCAGGGCCGAAGTTTCAATGAAGGACAGTTGGTTTCTCTCTGCGTAGGCCTTAGCTTCGTCTGTGGGCACAGCGCGCAGATGCCTCAGATCGCTCTTGTTGCCGACCAGCATGATGACGATATTCTGATCGGCGTGGTCGCGCAGCTCCTTTAGCCAGCGTTCTACATTCTCGTACGTGACATGCTTGGCAATGTCGTATACGAGGAGGGCGCCCACGGCACCACGATAATAAGCCGACGTGATCGCACGGTAACGCTCCTGGCCGGCAGTGTCCCATATTTGGGCTTTCACGGTTTTTCCTTCGACCTAAATTTTCTTCATCTATAAGGACTATGTAAATGGGATCTAACCTGGATGCTCCGAGTGGCGAACTCTACACCGATGGTTGATTTTGACTCCAAGTTGAACTCGTTGCGCGTAAAACGCGAGAGCAGGTTCGACTTACCAACGCCCGAGTCACCAATCAGGACGACTGAAAGAACAAATCATCAACCAGAATTTAGGTCACTCTCATGGGTAGCAGATGATGATCGAAGCAGTTGACATACACAATGGAATCAATCACCCCCAGCAAGAAATAAAGTATGCAAATAAAAAAACTCACCCTTGAACAAGTAGTCGTACTCGTCGTCTCGCGATCCCATGGCTCAAATTCTGAAAAGTGAACGATGTAAAATCAATTCACGGTGAAACAAAACGCGAGAACAGAACACGGGATCGACCGAGGAGCGCATGACACCGTCGTCGTCGGCCGGCGTCATCATCAACAGACACCAACACCGGCGGCCGCCGCTCTTCTGGCGTTATACACAGCGTTGACGTGGTTGGCGGTTGTGAACAGGCGATACGGACACAGTATATAATACGAAAATTTTCATAAAAATGGAAAAAGACAGAAGGTGCAACATTGCAAACGATTGCGAAATGTGCAAAAAAGCTAAGAAATAGAAGCGTGCTAACCACTTCGATTTATTCCGCAACAATAGCGAAATTAGAAAAGCGCGAAGAAAACCATTTTGCACATGCGCGAAGACAAAAGACGAAGTTGCGCGAACAAAACAGCGTGGGTGAGACCGCAAACAAAACTCGTCTCTGTTCAAACGAAAAAGCAATGCGTTCGTTTCCCTTGCAAATCAAATCACCCAAAAGGCAAAATTTCGATAAACGCTGGTCGACCTCACAGAAACGCCGTGGACGGTCGACTAGTGGTCCGCTGGCGAGCAACAAGGGTAGGTGGCAAACAGAGGGAGAGAGAGACGACCGACGTCGACGACTATGCAGCGGTATGATGAAGAACGGAACGCACAGCGAAAAATTGGTTCGCCGTGGCGATGGCGAAATCATCGCAGAATAGAGAATTTGTCCGATCGCCGCGCGTGCGCGTGTCGATGCAGCAATTCGTTCGTCGTCCGCCGTCTCCCTCTCCACCAGCCCCGCGCGCGCCTCGTCACTGTGTCACCAATCGACCGCCGCCGCCGCCAACACACATCAACGCTGCTCTCGCTCGCTGAGACCGAACCGAGTTGGCGAACGATCGCATCTGGGTCCCGCAACGATTTCGATTCAAAATTTCAAACGCTCATGTACCGTAGTTGCTCGCGTCTGCATTGAAGCTGACGATAGGCGCCGCCGGCCTAAACCGAGTTGCGTGGTTCGCGCTATCCAAAATTTTATGATGTTTGATCGAATTTAGTGATATGTAGTGATTAATTTAAGGTAATTTGGCTGGTGCTTTCTATTTTGCTGTGTGTATATTATGTATTTCTTGCAATTTGCGGGAAAATTTCGATATTCTACTTGTGATATTCGAATATGTTTGCAATCTTTCGATCGCTACATTTGTATTTTATATCCGCGAAATATTGCAATATTGCTCTTCATTGGCTTATTGTTTCTTCTCTTGCAGGGTTAACAAAATGGTTGAAGGAAAGAAGCTTCCCCAAGTTCCCGAGACCCTTCTCAAGCAGCGAAAGCGCCGCGCCGCCATCAAGGCTCTCCGCCTGAAGAACAAGGCTGGTTTTGACAAGGTTTGTTGGATATCTTTATTCTGTTTGGTAAAGTTTGCTTAAATCTTGCAGAAGCAGGAGGCCAAGAAAGAAGTGATCTTCAAGCGCGCCGAACAGTATGTCCGTGAGTACCGCGAGCAAGAGAAGACCGCCGTCCGTCTCCAGCGCGAAGCCCGCAAAGCCGGAAACTTCTACGTTCCTGAAGAACCCAAGCTCGCCTTTGTCATCCGCATTCGCGGTATCAACCAGATGCACCCCCGCCCACGCAAGGTGCTGCAGCTTCTCCGTCTCCGCCAGATCAACAATGGAGTCTTCGTCAAGCTGAACAAGGCCACTCTTCCCATGCTCCGCATCATCGACCCGTACGTCGCCTGGGGATATCCTACCCTCAAGACTGTCAAGAACCTCGTCTACAAGCGCGGATACGCCAAGGTCAACAAGCAGCGAGTGCCCATCACCAACAATACCGTTGTTGAAGAGAGCCTTGGTTAGTTACTCTGCATCTTTAAACAATTTTCTGATTTCTTGTATTAATTAAAGGAAAGACTGACATCATCTGTACCGAAGATATTGTCCATGAAATCTTCTCTGTTGGAAAGAACTTTAAGCAAGTCACCAACTTCCTGTGGCCCTTCAAGCTTAACAACCCCGCCGGCGGATGGGTGAAGAAGACCAACCACTTCGTCGAGGGTGGAGACTTCGGAAACCGCGAGGACCAGATCAACAAGCTTTTGGAGCGAATGATCTAAGAAGTTTGTTATGTTTTATAATTTCTTCTTGTTTTCCACAATAAAATTGTTGTTACTTGTTAAATGATTGAATTGCCATTGTATTTACACTAATGTACACATTTCGTTTTTCCATTGTCTATGCACTGTTCAAAGCAATTACGGATGAGGCAACAACTAGTAATAGAGAAGGCAAGAGCGTGGCAGTTGACGAATGCATTTTGTCTCCGTACTTGTCTAGAAGATCCAGTATGACTCCATTGGTCCAGCCAAAGCCTGTTTGAACTTCGTACTCGCCACCGGAGCCAGCGCTGCACTCCTCAGTCATCGAGGAGACGTTGTACTTTTCGAACATTGAATGCGTTTGGATGAACGAGCGGTATGACAACGTGAGCCACTGCGTCGCCATCTTTTCTGCTGCCTGAAACGTTTCATTAGATGGCAATCTGGTGAATGTAGCCTACCTTCATCAGGAACGGATCGCCGGTGGTGCGGAATCCCTCGATGACCATGTGGATCATCGGCGGCCAGGCGTTCTCCTTGTCCCACTGCTGTTCGCTTCCCATCGCTAGCGACGTTGGCAACCCTTTGGTGAAGCTGAGCACTCCTTCACGCTCCAGATAGGCGTAGACCCTCCGTGGAGTCACCTCGTCCTCGTCATCATAGCACTTGGCGTACAGCGGTGACGCGTTCGACACATAGTACGTGTTCGAGTGCGTTTTAAACTCCAAATCGTAGTCGTACCAGATGCCGTCGGTCTCATTCCAGTGCAGCTCCTTCATCTCGAGCTTCGCGCGCTCGTAGCGCCGTTGATACGCGCGCACCTTGTCTGGGCGGCCGGCGATCTCATAGAACGAGCCGATGATTCGCGCATTCGTGCACACGAACGCGTTCAGATCGACCGGCACGATCGAAGTTGTACGGATTGATTTCATGTCGTGCATCGTCGGGCCGCTTTGCGCGAACCACCGCGTGCTAAAGTCCCAACCGGTTTCCGCTGCCGACGCGACGTTTGACCACATGAGGTTTCGTTCATCTAAACAAACGAAAACAAAGGTTTGTTTATAGCGATAGGGTTGGCGTTCTGTGTGAAAACTCAGACAGAGCGATTGTGAGGGAGTTCAATGTTCAATGCTCAGACCAGACAAAAGTTGCTGTCAAGCGACACGTGGCACACTGGCTTCA